>JAPKLW010008734.1:2925-12926 GCA_026898455.1 Plectranthus barbatus | reverse complement strand
TTCTAAGAATTTTGAACGACAGACTTCATAATTTAAGTTTCACAACAAAACTCCCCCTTAAACTTAAATGCTCTTCTTGTCTCTCATTCCAATCAACCTCTTACAGTTCTCCAGTAAAGTGATCGGCAGCGGCTTGGTAAATATGTCTGCAGCTTGAGCTCTGCTTTCAACGTGCTCCAGCTTGACCTTTCCTTCTCTTACTTGTTCTCGAATAAAGTGAAAGCGAACGTCGATGTGCTTACTCCTTCCGTGATCAGTCGGATTCTTTGCCAACTCAATTGCTGACTTGTTATCAATTTTAATCACAGTCCCATTATTCTGGATCACTCCCAGATACCTTAAAAGATTCGAAACCCAGACTGCATGACAAACACTCAAAGAGGCTGCCACATACTCGGCCTCACAAGTCGACAGAGCTACAATCGGTTGCTTCTTTGACAACCAAGTAAAAGCTGTGTTCCCAAGTAGGAATACATAACCCGTCGTACTTTTCCGATCGTCAATATCTCCACACCAATCACTATCCGAGTATCCCACTAGTCGGTATTCTTCTGATTTTGAATACAAAATGCCTAAAGATGTGGTTCCTCTGATGTACCTCAAAATTCTCTTCAAGCCTTTCCAATGTGTGTAACTTGGATCTTCCATAAATCTGCTCATTATCCCAACACTTAGCATAAGGTCGGGTCTCGTACTTGTGAGATACCTCAAGCTGCCGATTAGACTTCGATATTTTTCTGGATCAGCTCGATCTCCGCTATCAGCTTTTGAGAATTTTGCGCCGGGTTCCATTGGAGTTGAGACTGGGTTACAGTCCTCCATTTTAAATTTCTTTAGAATCTCAAGCGCATATCTTTCTTGAGATATGAAGATCCCTTCCTCGGACTGTTTTACCTCCAACCCTAGAAAATATTTCATCAGCCCCAAATCTGTCATCTCGAACTCTTTCTCCATTACTTCCTTGAATTCCTTGATTAATTGAGTGTGGCTTCCAGTAAATATGAGATCGTCCACATAGAGAGCGACTACCAGCATATCTTTTCCTGATTTCTTTGTGTATAAAGCATGCTCGAACGGACATTGCTGGTACCCATTTCCTTTGAAATACTTATCAATTCTTTCATTCCACGCACGGGGGGCCTGCTTCAGCCCGTAGAGAGCCTTCTTCAACCTTAGTACCTTATTTTCGTCTCCCTTCTTTGTGTATCCGGGAGGTTGCTCGATGTACACCTCTTCTTTCAACACTCCATTTAAGAAAGCCGATTTTACGTCCATCTGTGAAATTTGCCAATGGTTCTGTGCAGCCATCGAGATTAGAAGTCGGATCGATTCCATTCTTGTGACAGGAGCAAATACTTCATCATAGTCGATCCCTTTCTTTTGCCTATACCCCTTCACCACAAGTCGAGCTTTGTGGCGCTCAACTTCTCCCTCAGCATTCATCTTCTTTTTATAAACCCATTTCACTCCAATGGGTCGAGCTCCTTTAGGAAGATCAGTCAGCTCCCAGGTTTTGTTGCGTTCAATTGCCCCGATCTCCTCATCCATGGCTGTTCTCCACTTCTCATCTTGGACGGCTTTTTCAAAATTTAAATCTTCGATGTCTGCCAAAAGGCACACAACATGAACTTCATCCGTAGTGTCGTAGATTTCTTGCAAACTTCTCATCCTGGGATGTTGTGGCTCGTCTACTTCATCTGGGAACTCAATGGTTGTTGTTGTTGAAGGTACAACAACCTCCGTGCTGGTTTCTTCTTTGCCCGAATTACTCCAGCACCATTGTTTTGTTTCTTCCACATGAACATCTCGGCTCACCACTATTTTATTGTTAGCAGGATCAAACAATTTGTAAGCTTTAGAGTGTTCGTCATACCCGATAAAGATGTATTTTCTGCTCCTATCTTCCAGCTTTGTTCTGTGCTGATTTGGCACTTGCCCATAGGCAACGCTACCGAAAACTTTCAGATGAGAGACATTCGGCTTCTTCCCACTCCAGATTTCTTGAGGTGTCTTCTCACCTAGCTTTGCATGTGGACATCTATTTTGCACATAGACTGCACATTGCACCGCCTCTGCCCAATATTTCTTCGGCATGTTCTTCTCTTTCAACATAGCTCGAACCATGTTGAGAAGGGTCCGGTTTTTTCGTTCCGCCACACCATTTTGTTGCGGAGAGTATGGAGCTGTTAAGAAACGTCTGATCCCATGTTCCCTGCAATATTTATTGAATTCAGCAGAGGTGAACTCGCCTCCTCTATCAGAACGAACTGCTTTGATAACTTTGCTTGTTTCTTTCTCCACCAGCGCTCTGAATCTTTTGAAGATTTCGAACACTTCTGATTTCTCTTTTAGAAAATAAACCCACGTTTTCCTGGAGAAATCATCGATGAAAGAGACAAAGTATTTCTTACAGCTGAATGATTCCGGAGTTATCGGCCCGCACAGATCGGTATGAACAAGTGCAAGTTGCTCCTGTGCTCTGTATTCAGAATTCTTTGGGAAGGAAATCCTTGTCTGTTTTCCAATTACACACTCTTCACAAAACCTCTTTTTGAACTCAATTTTAGGGAGTCCAACAACCATCTCCTTCTTCACTAACTCGCTCAAACCACCAAAGTGAAGATGACCAAACCGAAGGTGCCATTTCATGGCCTCATCTTCTGTGTCAATTTGCATGCATTTATCTTGAACTATTTTTAGTTCAAGTTTATACATACGATTCCTTTTCATTTCCATGCGAGCAATGTGCTTTCCGAACTTATCTTTCAGAATGAGTTCGCGATCCCTCATGAGAACAGTGTGCCCCTTCTCCATTATCTGTCCCATGCTTAGTATATTGCTTTTTAGTTCAGGAACGTAGTATACATCCCTAATTTCTCTAACTTTCCCATCTTCTTGCTGATACCAAATTGTTCCACGGCCTTTAACGGCTACTTTCGAAGCATCGCCGAAGAAGACCGATCCATTTTCCTCCTTTGAAAGAGTTTTAAATAAACTCTCATTACCACACATGTGGTTGCTAGCGCCGGTATCCAAATACCAAACTGAATTATCGCAACAGCTTGGTTTTTCATTAGCTGGAATCTCTGTTACTGTCAGCAATCCTTCTTCTTCTTCTTCGGCAAGGAAATTTGTTGGCTCCTCCTTTTTCTTGTCAGATCTGCAATCTTTGGAGATGTGGCCCAATTTTCCACAGTTGTAACACTTTATTGAATAACAATCTTTGGCAAGGTGTCCATACTTTCCGCAGTTGTAACACTCATTTCTACTATTTGTGTTTGTCCGGCCACCCCGATCCTGACCTCGTCCACGCCAGTTCTGTTGCCCGATTTGCTCATTTCCTCGCCCTCCTCTCACTCTTCCCCCTTGATTTCTCCCTTGATTTCTGCCTCTTCCTCTACCTCTGGTGCTTTGGGCGTACAACACATTCTCCTCTTTTATTGTTGCCTTTGTGTGGAGAACATGTTCCAGGGGTTCCTTCTTCTTGTTTTTCTTTCGCTGCTCATGCGCTTCTAGGGATCCAGCAAGCTCTTCAAGGGTGAGTGCTGAAATATCCTTTGACTCCTCTATTGCGCACACGATATTCTCGAAGTCATCTGTTAATGACCTCAGAATTTTTTCAACAACTCGGATTGATGACAGACTCTCACCATTTTGATTCAGTTTGTTTGTCACAATCTCCACTCGAGTAATAAATTCAGAGATACTTTCAGATTCCTTCATCTGCATACCTTCAAATTCACGCCTTAAGGTTTGAAGCCGCACTTGCTTCACGCGTTCATCTCCTTTATTTGCTTTCTCGAGTATATCCCACGCCTCCTTTGAAGATTTGGCGTTAGATATCTTCTCAAAACCTGATTCGTCGACAGCTCGATATAGTAAATATAAAGCTGCCTTGTCTTTCGCTCGAACGGCCTTCAGTGCGTTCAGCTGGGTATTTGAATACCCATTGGTGTTCTCTGGTTCATCATACCCATCCGCGACCACATCCCAGTTATCTTGCGAGCCCAAGAGGGCCTTCATCTGCACCTTCCACGAATCATAGTTGACGCCTTTTGTCAACTTGGGTAGTGGGATACCATTGGTTAGACCAGCCATATCTCTCAAGTGTTTACACTCAACTCACAATCTCTCGATTTTCTTCTCTTGTCTGCGCACTCTTTTTGCAGCAGATCTCTCTCTCTGTTTTTTTTTTTTCACTCCGACTCTGATGCCATTTTGTTGGCAATCAAGAAGGCAAAGACTCTTGAAATATTTATTTTCATTCACTCTCGCATGATTCCTTGAATTGTTTACAATAATTTATAGCTGAGTACATGCCACTTCAGATACCACAAAACGCCTAGAATATTGGCTTGTCACCCAAAATTCCAAGAAAAACCATTAATGCTATTCTAAGAATTTTGAACGACAGACTTCATAATTTAAGTTTCACAACATGGCGGGCAAAGAACCAGTGAATAGATTATTGGATATATCAAACACTTTCAATTTGGGATACGGAAGCTCATTCTCCGTGGTGAATAACAGGGTACCCTTAAACATGTTACCCCTCAAGATGAGGACTCGAAGATCAGGAAGAGTTTCTGTCCAAAAGGGAAAGCTGCCTTGCAATCTGTTGTTTCCAATGTCTAGAACCCGAAGATTTTTACATTTGGCCAGAGATTGAGGTAATGCTCCTTCCAGTTTATTCCTGTCTAATTTGAGGGACACAAGGCCTGCTGTCTCTCCCAAACATTGTGGAATGGGTCCTTCCAAACTGTTGTTTGATAGATGGAGGTATTCAGTTGATACAATATTGCAGATAGACAAAGGAATCTCACCAGTAAACTGGTTCGAGGATAAGAGTAGATAGCGGATAGACATTAAATTTCCAACAAGGGGTGAAAGCTGACCACTTAAATAGTTCGACTGTAACTCTAGATAGACCAAGCCAGAAAGACTCCAGAACCTCGAAGGTATGGTGGAATTGAACTTGTTTAAGGCGAAGGAGAGTCTTCTCATGGATTGAAGTTCACCAAAACATTCGTGGATCGGACCCGTGAACGAGTTAGAACTCAAGTTCAACTCTCCCAAATTATGCAGCTGACAAAGATCAGAAGTGTTATTCCCCTCCAGTTGATTGGCACCAAGATACAATTTTTGGAGCTGCGTCAAATTCCGAATAGTAGTCGGAATGAAACCCGTGAGTTGGTTGTTGGATAAATGCAAAAAAGCCAAACTGCTCAAGTTTCCGATCTCGGAAGGAATGGTGCCACTAATGTCACAAAACGATGCCATAAAAATTTGAAGGGAGGTGGAGAAATTCCCAATGGAAGATGGGAGAGTGCCAGTCATAAGAGGGTTGTCCGACATTTCTAAGGATATCAAAGACGGGCAGTTTGTCAAAGAAGAGAGAAGCTCATCTGCCCCAGTGAGATTGTTTTCCCAAAGACGAAGCGCTTCCAAGTATTGCAGATTGCCAAGGCTGGGTACAGAGCCAGTGAATGAGTTTCTGTTGAATTCCAACATCCTCAGCATGGAAGCATTGTTGATGGAGGTTGGGATCTTGCCGCTGAGTCTGTTGAAGGAGAAAGAAAGTTCTCTGAGATTGAAAAGTGAAAGGCCCATGTCTGGAGGAAGAGTTCCTGACAAAAAATTTTGTTGAAGGTGCAATCTTTTCAAAGATGAGATATTGAATATAGAAGATGGGATGGAGCCATTTAAGCGATTGAATGCCACCAAAAGGACCTCGAGATTCACCAGATTGCCAAGCTCTTCTGGTAATTCGCCTGCCGTACAAAACCTGTAACTTAGTAGTATTCATATAGTAGCTAGAAATATAACATAATAATGGATTAATATTGAGCTTAAATGAATTCTTGTCGTTTTCGTGTCAATGACTCAAAATTCTTGTGTTGGATCATATTATATGTTGATCCACAAAATTCCTAGACATTCCGTATCTTTGTAATACTTAGATATCTTGTTTGTTATTACTTTCCTTAGATCATGTTAGATTATTTGTCTATAAGTACTCACATAATACAATCCTCTCTTCAATTAAGCTCATAAATCTCAACTTCCATAATTTAATTAAGTCTAAAAGACTTAGACTAGGAATAGCAATGACATTTGCTAAAATGTCATGAATATAATAATAATAAATTGAATTATAAAAATGTAAAATAAAATTTTGATGTCTAAATGCCATGACATTGGGTATGTTGGACAATCCATAATGTCATCCATTCACATACTGCCACTTGGCAGCATGTGATTGGATACTCGTATTTTTTTGGATAAATCTACAAAATAATTATAAAAAAATAAAAAATTATACCAAAATTCATAAGTTTTTTTTTTCTCTATAAAATGAATATCTTTTTGTTTTTCCGTTCGTCTGCCATCTCTTTTCGCCTCCTTCCATTGAGGCACCTAAAACCCCCACCCTTCCCCTCTCCACCATGATCCACATAGTTACAATTAAAATCACATCCTCTAACTCTCTCCCCTGGCTTGCACAGATCGAACCTTTACTCATCATCCAAAATTTTCTTCCCCTAATCGACAGCTCGTATACGATAAATATATCGTATCATGTATATGATACTTACTAAGAAATTAATAAATAATATTTTTTATTTAGTTATTGTTATTACTTCCCTCACTATATCAAGTTTGTTACAGGTCAATATCATATTATCGAATCGAGTTTTTAATGTGTCAAAATTATGTTCATGTTGAGCATATCCTTAATAAGTCTTGTTGTTTGATTATTAACGGATCGAGTCACAACTTATTGATACTATAATGATCTGACACGAATGAATTATCAACTATATGACAACTCAATGTCCTATATTAGTTACTAAAGGAAGTAATTTCTAATATATAAGAGATCAAATAACTACCCTTAGTATGAGGGACATTGATTTTGGAAATCATGAAGGTTTGTAAAGCCCAAAGTGAACAATATCATACTAATGCTCGAATTAGAGTTCTTAACAACTATTGATATTGAAATTTAGATATAAAGTTTTGATTAAAATGATTTTATCAATGTTAATGAGAAATGAAGTGCAAAATTAAAGAAATAAAACAGTATTAAACATACCTTCCAACTGATTAGCAGCAAGTGCTATAGTTTTCAAAGAAGTGAGATTTCCAACTTCCTTTGGTATGCGATCTATGAATTAATCATAAGATGAATAGACCAATTTTAGTTTACTCGACCAAACAGAAAATTTGTGGGTAGTTCTATAATTAATAGTTAGGTCTAATATTATAATAATAATAATAAAAATAATATTTTTGTAAAAATCCATGTCTAGGCTCCGCCTAGGTGTTAGGCAACCCCATGTCAATGTGGGTTGGCGAGTAATTAGTGCTTAGACGCCGCTTAAGCTGTTGACCCCAACTAGCAGCCGATCTTTTATAATTATTTTTTAAAATAATTAAAATTTATTTCATTTTAATTTGTATTTATTGATAAATATATATTATAAATACAAAATATGATTTTTATAACCATAATAATAATAATAAAAATAATAATAATAATAATAATAAAATCTATAGATTTCAAGCAGGAAGATATGATTGATACCTGTTAGATAATTATACGTCATTGAGAAAACTGTAAGCATGTTCAACCTCCCGATTTCACTTGGTATGCTGCCGTTGAAACTATTATTTACTAAACGCAGCTGCTCCAGCTCCCTGCAACCGCCTATCTTTGCCGGAATCTGCCCGGAAATCTGATTATTGTCCAGATTTATTATTTTGAGTTTGGGATTTGCATTGCTGCATATATCATTAGGGAGCTCGCCATGCAGTCTATTATTTCTGAAATTTATTTCTTTCACAGAAGAAATATTGAAGATGCCATAGGGTATAGGCCCCTCAAGCTGATTTCCTTCCAAGTTCAGCGTTTGCAGGGAAGAAAAATTTGCAAACCCTTTTGGAATCTCTCCATCAAGAAAATTGTTTCCCATATCAAAAGTTTGTAGGCTAGAGATATTGAAGAAAGAAAGAGGGATTTTGACAGAGAAGGAGTTGTCATTCAAAACCACGTGTTGAAGTTGAGACAAGGATCCAAACCATGACGGGATTTCCCCGGAGAAGTTGTTGAATCCGGCGTTTATCGTCGTGAGACGGCGGAGATTAGAGAGTTGAGTGGGTATGGAGCCGGTGAAGTTGTTGGAGCTGATGTCTAATGATCGGAGGAACGTTAGGTTTCCGAGATGGGGAGAGAGGTTTCCTTGAAGAGAGAAGGCGGAGACATTGAGGGCGGCGACTCTCTGGTGTTTGGCGGCGCAGGAGACGCCGGTCCAGAAACAAAAGGAGGTGTTGGTGGACCAGGTGTTGATGGGGGTGGTGGAGTGATGAAGGGAGTTTTTGAAGGAGAGTAGGGATTGTTGATCAGTGGTGTAGTTGAAAGAGAAGGTGGTTGTGCAGAGTGAGCAAAAAAGTAAGACTACAAACCAAAACAAACAAGTCCCCATTCAAATATTTATTATGGCATATATCCTTTGTGTTTGATATATATATATATATAGAGAGGGTCTCTATCTATCTATAGTTAAGGTAACAATATCCAGTATAGGATGACGCATTCCCTAAGAAGTTCAAAAGTCTCACTATGCTAAAGTCTTGCAGGCCGATTAAGCTCAAGCATAAGTGAAAAAAGTTGAGTGATACTCCCTCCGTCCCACCTCAATTGTCCCACTTTCCTTTTTTGTCCGTCCCACCTCAATTGTCTCATTACTTAAAAAGGCAACATTTTCACACTCAACAATAAAATATTAATTCCACTCAACTGACTTTACACTCACACTCCTTGGTTATTGTGCCCAAAGTCACCGGGACAATTCAGCCGGGACGGAGGGAGTATTTGTTAGGAACAAAAGATGTTAATTATTTGTAGGCTTGTAAGAGCCTAAATAAATTAATGAATGTTTGTAACCTTAAATATACGGATATACCGAGCTCATGCAACCTGTTCCTCATAACGTGGTAACAAATGAGTAACCTTAAATATGAGGATATACCGAACCCATGCAACCAATTCCTCATAACATGGTAAGAAAGTAATAGGACATTATTGATTCTTTGATGAAATAAATCAATATTGATTATATTAATCAATATAATTAATTAATTAATTATTTTCTTCTAATAGAGGCTCATTGTCCATTAAACTAAACTACAATAATTTGAAGCTTGAAATATCAGAAACGTAATAAAAAACTTCACGATCGAAATCAAAAAATGAAAGTTTGATTGATCATTTGTTTGTTTCCTTGTCTTTAGTTTACACAAATTAATTAATGATTTGATTAGATTAGTTAGGCATAGAAAAATAAAAACAGTAGGATGAATACAATTTTAACCCTACTCTTCAAATTGGCACTTCGCAGTTTAAAGATATATATAGCTAGGCATATAGCTGAGCACTAGTTGGGCTCATTTAACCTAATTTATTTCATCAACTTAAAAATAGGATGTAATTAATGGATAAAAATACAATACTAATAAACGTTTTAACAACACGATATATAGAATAGAATACAAATCAATCTGAACTTTTCTAACATCAACTTGCTCTTCAAATTCACAACAAAATTATAATACTCCCTCCGTCCCACCTCAATTGTCCCATTACTTAAAAAGACAATTTTTTCACACTCAACAATAAAATATTAATTCCACTCAACTTACTTTACACTCACACTCCTTGGTTATTGTTGGGTCATTCCCATTTTTATGGGTTTTGACTTCAACATTTTTAGGCCCAAATGAGGCCAGCCCATTTCACTTTATTTTACACAAATTAAACAAAACAATTGTGTGGTGTGTGCGTGTGACACAATAGTGAGAGAGAGCAGAGCTGCGAAAACTTTTCAGAGAAGAAAAAGAGCAAGCTGCTGCTTCGCCACTTTTCAGAGAAAAATAGAGAGAAAGAAAGAAGGAAAGGAGAAGGAAGAGAGAAGAGGCATTGGGTCTTGATCTTCACAACC
>JAPKLW010008732.1:0-12928 GCA_026898455.1 Plectranthus barbatus | reverse complement strand
CGAAGGAGAAAGAACACCAAGTGAGATCTTTAACTTACAAGCTTAGAGCTTGAAGTCTCGTGTTTGATAAATCAACACACGGAGAGCTTTATGAAAAGCCTCGAAAGTACTTTTTGCGTTCTTGCAATAACTTCAGTTCTTTCGGTGGTTGAGCAGATTTGTGGAATCTTGAAATCAATGGCTCGTGGAATCTAATGTTTGAATGTTGGTGGTTGCGACGTATTTATAGCCGCAGGAACCGATTCAAACTTTCTAGCCGTTTGGACGAGTCCGGAAAGGTGTCAGACCTCGGATGTCCTTCTGATGGCGGCAGGTATGCTTTTCCGGAAAGGAACCATACCTTTGACCGCTTTATCTGACACAGATCTCTTTGTGTCAGAACGGCTCTATCTGTCAGTCCGAGGAATGAGACTGGCGTCTAGTAACTGATAGACTTTAAGGTATCCTTCCTTAAAGTCATACTTTGTCAGTCGATTCCTCAGAGAATCTTCTTTTTGTCTCTTCTGCGCTGGGAGAAGGAATCTAGAATTCTGCTGGTAACATCCGACTGGTAGAACAATCTGGTGATCTTGTGCTGGCAGTCTCTGCTGGTGACTTGCCCTGGCATAATCAAAGTCTACCGAATGTCTGGATGTTAATTCTTCTTGGGATCTCCCATGACTGGTGGAATCACCGCTGGTGAATAGTGTACGCACAAACACGTATTCTGCTGGTAAGATTTGTCAACCGCCTGCTGATGAAATCCTTCCCAACTGGTGAACAGTGCCAGTCATTAGCTCTTCTGATGCTGGTGAACAGTAGCCAGCCATAAGCTCTTCTCATGCTGGTGAACAGTGCCAGCATGAGTCTTTGTCAGTTGCCTGCTGGTGAAAATCTTTTCCCCCAGGTAAGTGCTTCTCATGCTGATGAACAGTGTCAGCATGAGTCTTGATCAGCTGCGACTTACAACTCAAAAGACCTAAACAGGACTTTACATTTGAGACTAGAGCTATCTAGAGACAACTGACGCTGGTAGGACTTAGGATTTGATCCACCAAAACTATGATCTAAACAAGTAAGCTACTGGGAAAGGGAACCCTTAGACAGATTTCCCAACAATTTCCCCCTTTTTGGTGCGATCAAAGCCTTACCAGCGAGCACTCAGCTGATGAGGAAAGTTACAAAGGATTTCAGGGTTTTACAAGTAGAACCTATCAGATCTAAACCCATGAAATTACTTCCTCAACATCAGCTCTAACTAAAAGAAATCTTCCCCCTCAACCAAGGAAAGATATTGCTCGTTTAAAAAATATGGAAATTAAGATCAGAGCAAATAAGCATGTAAATAAATTTAACATGCAAGATGAGTGCTGGTGCTGATTACACTGGATGTGTAAATTCAGCTGGTAAGTAAATACTTAGACAATTGTTGGACAATAAGAGATTGTCATCAACTTGTCAGTTAACATTCCATTAGAGATTTAGCAATTACATGTACAATGAATGATAACTGACTAGTCTAACAGATTTACTTACAAAAGCATAAAGAGACTAGACTATGGCTTGGAAGATGATCCTGGTGACTGAGTTCGAGCACTTGTGATAGTCCTCAGGATCGCAGTAAGTTCGGCCATTTCTTGATCTCTCTTCCGCCTTTCTTCAGCAGCAATTCGCCTTTCTTCAGCTGCAAGGCGTCTCTCCTCCTCAACGATTCTGGCCCTCTCCTCTTCAGCCAGTGCTCGCGCCCTTTCCCCCTCTTGGATCCGCGCCAAAAAGGTGGCAACACCGGCGGTGACGGATTCCATTTGCTGCGCTACATCGGCTTGGAAAGTGGCGAAGCGTTGATCCATCCTGGCGTCGATATAAGCAAGAAGTTGCACAGGAGGATGAATTTCTGAGAGTGGCTGCGCTGATACTTCCATGGAAGAGGTAGGCACAGCAGGTGCGGTAACAGCCATCTCTGGTGGAGACGCAGCTGGCACCTGTACTGGGGCGGGCTCCTCCGCGGGCACCTCAGCTGCTGCTGGCTCCTCCGCGAGCACATCGGCTGGTGCTGGCGGGCCTTGTTCAAAAACAGGTGGGGCTGTGAGATCCACCAGCTGCCAGTCCTCATGATAAGGGACAAGGTCGCCCAAAACCATAGGAACAGGGGGGACGGCAGTGGTCAGCCACCAACCTCTTGAGGGATCCTCCTCCACTATGTGGTCTACCAGCAGAGCGCTGGCAGCCATATCAAAAAGAATAGCAAAATATGGAGGGATCCTGGGGAGAGCGGTGAGGACCTTCAAGCGGCGGAGCGCGTAGATCAGCTGGTATCCACGGCTGGTGGGCTGGAACTGGAGGAGCTTAACCATTTTTGGCCTAGGGAGGCCGGAAGTCCCAGTCAGCTGTCTGAATTCTGCAATTTTCCTCAAACGGCGCTTGATTCGCCTGGTAGACAGCTGCTGGTGACTTTCAGGATCAGAATCCATGAATGCATTCGCCCACGCCTCCTCTGATCTCCAGTAACCAAGCCCTAGCCTGGCATACAGAACAGCGCGCTTCTCTACTGTCAGCTGGCGCTGGCACAGGTCGAAGATCCTCCACCTCCGGAACTCCAGAAATAGTTCCGGATTCACCCTCCACAGTTCTCGGTAGCTGGTTAACATCTCGTCATCAACGGCATTCTCCACCTCCGCCGTGATATTTTCAGCATACTCATAGAGAGTGGAATTGAAGTATTCCATCGGCTGCAGGGGCAGACACCAGTCATAGATCCTCGAAGCGTATACCGACTGGTGGGGGAGTCCGCTGATGGGGATGATATTGAATGCTGATGGCTCAGGCACTCGTGAATTTTGAAACGCCATCGCCCCACGGTGCTCCCACCGATGTACCCCTGTCGCCCTCGAGCGGAAGATGTCTTCATCGATCAGCTGATGCTCTTGGATACAGAGCAAGTATGGCCTCCTTTCTGCGCGCACATGACGTGCTGGCGCTGGCGAGGATGCTGCTGGTCGCCCAGAAGATGTTGATGCTTCTGACGATTGTGGGCGACTGGCAGGACGACGAGCCTCATCTTCAAGGTCTGGGAACAGATCCCTTGGCTCCATCCTCTGCACCCTCGAGTGTTGGACTACTGGTGGCGGCTCGTCATCAGCAATGATGATAACCGGAGAGGTTTTGTCAACAGCCTCTCCACCAGTAACCTCCATCTCAGCGGTCTCCTCCTCAGCGGCTGCCTGCTCCGGCTCCTCCTCCAAATCGGAGCTCATGTCCGAAAAACTCGCCAGTTTTTCCGGGGTGGTCGCCCGCTCCTCAACTCCTCCACTGGCACCCCCGTGCGCGGCCAGTGGGACTTCAGCAGTCTCCTCCTCATCCTGGTACTTATCCACAAGGGATAGTACGTCTTCATCAGCACCCATGACCATCAGGCGCGTAAAAGATTCTTCAGAGAGGATCTGGCCTGGAGCTGGTGCTGGTGGCATGTCACTTGAAGTTTGGGCAACTCCCCATTTTCCCTTCGCCACCTGATGCACTTGCTCCGCCAGTTGCGCCTGACGTCGAGAATCTTGCTCAGCCTTTATCTTCGCAAAGGCTTCATCGCGGGCTGCCAGCTCAGCCTCTCTTTTTCGCTGGTCTGCCAAGGCCTTCAGCCTTGCCTGAGCCTGCTTCTTCCTCACAATGGAAGCTTGTTGTTCCTTCTTGGCTTGCTCCACCAGCTTCTGAGCTCTCGTCTGGACCCTCTTCCTCTTCCGGGTCATCTTCTCGATGGTCTCCTCCTCAGTCAGTCCCAAGACGGACTTCTTGACTGGAATTGAGATCTTCCCTGACGCAGGCTCATAGGCAACAGCTGGCTGGGGCTGCTGGCGCTGGTGAGTCTTGGGTTTCTTGCTTGAAGGGGGCCTGGGTGCTGGCACTTGTGCTGATGCCCGAGGATGTATGCCGGTTGCCTTAGCCACTGCTTCTTCCATGGAGATGAATAAGGATTCAACCTCTAGCTTCCTTTTCAGCTCATCCTTGGCCTCAGCTGGCATTGGGAGAGCCACCGCTGGTACTTCCTCCCATGTCTGTTCTGCATCTTCTTCAGAAACAGACTCATCGGGGTCCACAGCCGTCTTCCCCTTCAGCCGGCGTGGCTTCTTGTAGTCGGGGACCGGAAGTTTTACCTTGGTGACTGGGATAAAATCGGATCCGACCAGTTGCTCCCCCTGGTCGACGTCATCCCCCATTTCTACCTCCAGTATGTGGCTGATCCTCAGCCCGAATGACACCGCGTGAAGAAATTTCCCGTCAGTCTTCACGGTGACATTCCTCTCAACATTCTCCAGCAGTCGGCCGAAGAAGAATTCGGCCCAGTTGCCCAGTATGCCGTCTGCCAGGGCGCACATGACAGAGAACTTTCTCAAGCTCAGTTCGGCGTACGAGCCAACCTCGCATTGTAGCATGCGCACTACAATGTCACACACCATCTGCCAGAAATCTTCCATTTCTGACTTCTTCATCCCCGTTTTAAAAACGGTCACCTCCTCCCTTTTCCACTCCTCCCACCTCCGCTGGAACTCGAGCGTATCATCCCTATGATACTTCGCCACTTCCTCTCCTTCATTCCTCATCCCAAAGATGTTGGCGAGGTACTCGGCGTCGACAGTGATAAGGTGTCCGAACACCGATGTGGTAAATGATTTCCGGTCGTCAACGATGACTGCTCGAGCGTAGAACTCGGCAACCATATGTGGATGGAACGTCCTGGGAGTCGCCGTCAAATACGGGCGGAGCTGCTCATGATCTATCATCTCCATCAGCTCCGGGCCGTGGTGCTTCTCCGCCAGCTTGTCGTTCAGAATCTTCTCCTTCTGAACTTGGGCTGTGTGAATCTGTGCGTGAGAGAGGCGATGTCGGGTGGCTGCTTTATTCAACTGGACTAACTTGTTGAAAGAATAGGTATAGTCAATATCTTCTTCCTTCACGATGCCTGTAAAAGTAGGCATGTGGGCTTCGGCTACTGGTAAATCTATTGGATCGGAAGATGAAGAAGATGGGTTATCAGCAGGGTTGGAAGAGGATGCCATTGAATGCAGGGAATTTTTGGAAGATGGACAAGAAAAGTGTTCGGATTGTAAAGGAAACGTAAAGGTTTATCCGAGAAGAATGTCGGATATAAATACTAAGGCCATGCAGGATTAAACGACCGAGATGAATTCTCAGAAAGTGAGAATCAATGGTCATCAGCAGGGCCCGGTTCCCTGTGGCAACGTGGGCGGTCGTGCTGACGTGGGTTACGCCGTGTAGCTGACATGGCGCTCTCTGATTGGTCACAAATGTGCTTTTGACCGCGCAGTCACTGTGCGCATTAAATGTGGCATTAAATGCCGCATTAAATTCTGAGATACGCACACGCAAGAGGATTTGAACAATCCCGCCATTTCTGCGACAGCTGGCACGACTCTTGGACTTCAAGAGATCGTCAGTTGAGAGCTGGGACTCAACTGGTCATCAGTAATATAACTGGTCATCAGCAGGATATGCCAGTTGAACACTTCCCCCTGTCAGCATGGCCTCCTTACCAGTTGACAACTAGTACTTACGACTGGCACCCGAGTACTTGAGACACCATCGCTTGAATTGGGAGCTGGGACCCAATTTCTTCTGCTGATGGTGTTTGTCTGCTGACAAATATGAAATGAGAGCTGGGACTCATTTCCTTGGCCATTTATGGGATAAGACCTGCCAGTAGATACCACCTGTGGTTTTGAGACACCACTAAAGAAAACATGAAGACTAAGAGCTTGGACTTAGTCTTAATTAGCATCCTTCAGAAAATCAAGAACGGAATGAGAGCTGGGACTCATTCTTCCTCAACATTAGAGCTCGCATCAATCTCCATAAGACCGAGTTTGATGCACAACTCCTTGAATCTTGCTTCTGGCAAAGGTTTGGTGAAAATATCAGCCAGTTGATCTTCAGTTCTGATGTACTCTACGCTGATATCCATCTTCTCGACATGATCACGTATGAAGTGATGTCGGATGTCTATGTGCTTGGTCCTAGAGTGATGAACCGGATTCTTCGTTATGCACATAGCGCTGCTGTTGTCGCAATAGATGGGTACACAACCAGTGTCCACTTCATAGTCTTCCAGTTGTTGCTTGATCCAAAGAATTTGAGCACAGCAACTGGCAGCGGCAACATATTCAGCCTCAGTAGTAGATGTAGCAACTGAGTGTTGCTTCTTGCTAAACCAGCTGATTAGCTTGTGTCCTAGAAACTGACAGGTACCACTGGTACTTTTTCTATCTATTCGGCATCCAGCAAAATCTGAATCTGAATACCCAATGAGTGTAAGCTCATCATTCCTGGGGTACCATAAGCCAAGTGATTCAGTTCCTTTGAGGTATTTCACTATTCTCCTAGCAGCTTCCATGTGTGACTTCTTTGGATTGGCTTGATATCTGGCACACACTCCGACTGAGTATGAAATGTCGGGTCTGCTGGCTGTCAGATAGAGAAGTGATCCAATAATACCTCTGTAGCTGGAAGGATCAACCGATTCTCCTTCGTCATCAAGAAAGATCTGGCAACTGGTGCTCATCGGTATTCTGAGAGCCTTAGTCTTCTCTGGGCAATATTTCTGAATCAGGTCCTTGGCATACTTCCGCTGATTAATGAAAATTCCATCAGCTGACTGCTGGACCTGGAGTCCTAGGAAGTATGTTAATTTGCCCATCATACTCATCTGAAATGAGTTCTGCATCAGTTGAGAAAACTTCTCACAGAGAGAAATATTCTTTGACCCGAATATAATGTCATCGACATATATCTGCACCATTAGCATATCATCAGCATCCTTGATGATGAAGAGAGTCCTGTCGATCTTCCCTTTCCTAAATCCATTACTGATTAGGAACTGTGACAGTGTCTCGTACCAAGCCCTGGGCGCCTGTTTCAATCCATACAGGGCCTTTCTCAGCTTGTACACTTTGGTGCCTATTTCAAAGCCTGGAGGTTGTTCGACATATACTTCCTCCTTTAGCTCGCCATTTAAGAAGGCGCTCTTCACGTCCATCTGGAATACCGTGAAGCCATGATACGCTGCATACGCAAGGAACAGCCGTATCGCCTCCATTCTTGCAACTGGTGCGAAGGTCTCGTCGAAGTCGATGCCTTCACATTGCTTGTAACCTTTGGCGACTAAACGAGCTTTGTTTCTGATTACAATGCCATTCTCATCTCGCTTGTTCTTGAAAACCCACTTGGTGCCAATCACTGACTGATGTGATGGTCTCTCTACCAAGTCCCAAACATTGTTGCGAGTGAATTCCGCAAGTTCTTCTTGCATGGCATTGATCTAATCGGCAGATTCTAGCGCAACTCCTATGGAAGTAGGTTCCTCTTGAGAAATAAAACAAGTCAGGAACGCGCTGCCGTGTCGAGTCTGAACAGAACCTTCTGGATCACCGAGAATAGCATCGGATGGGTGATTTCTCAGCCATTTGGGAAGGTGAGAATCTGCTGGCGTTGGTTCTTCTGTCCTGTTGACTGGTGCTTCCAGAACTTCACCAGTCGGAGCAGCAATTGCAACTGGTGGTTGACCTTCACCAGTCGGAACAGTCTCTTCGTCAGCTTCACTCTCTGACTGATCTCCTGATCCTTCGGCGATAATTACACCGTCAGCTGGTGCATCCACTCCAGCTGGTTCATCAGCTATTTCTGGTTCGAAAATTCCAGACGGAGTTCCCCCTGGATTATTGCCAGTTCCACTCAAGGAGATTGAGTGTAAGGTCTCAGCAAGGTCAATTGCATCACCGACCCTCCCGGATTGCTGATGGGCAACCGAGGATACTGGTTGTGAAGATGATCCAGTCATAGGTCTAGTCAAACCAGTTGGTTGAGCATTGGAAGAATTCCTGCCCAACTGATCAACGACATCATTGACCTCAGGAACATCTTCAGCCAGTTGTCGTAATGTCCTGCGCACTAAAGTAGCTTCATCAAAAACAACATTGCATGTTATTTCCACAAGTTTGGTGGTCTTGTTAAATACTCTATAGCCCTTGTGAGAAGGATGTCCATATCCGACGAGGACACCCTCATCAGCCTTAGGCAAAAAAGCATTTAACTTCGACTTACCATTATTATGGATATAACATGGTGAACCGAAAGCACGGAGATGAGCTAGAGAAGGCTTACGACCAAAATATACTTCGTAGGGAGTTTTCTGGAGTCTATCGTTGATCCCGCTTCTATTCTGAGTATAGCAAGCCGTCGCCAATGCTTCTCCCCAAAAACTCTGTCCTAAGCCGGATTCTGCAAGCATGGACCGGACCGCTTCTTTCAGCGTCCTGTTCCTACGTTCTGCCAGTCCATTCTGCTGCGGTTGCCTTGGTGCAGATCTTTCATGCTTAATGCTGGCTTCCGCGCAAAAATCCATCAGCAGACTGTTGCAGAATTCCGTCCCATTGTCTGACCGTATCCGCTTCACCATAGCTTCTCTCTGTTTCTGTGCTTTGACAATCAAATCTGGAAGAATGACTTTCACTTCATCCTTGGTTCTGAGAAGCTTTACCCATGTATAGCGCGAGTAGTCATCGACTACCACCAGCGAATAACGTCTTCCTCCAATGGTTTGAGGTGATACTGGTCCAAAGAGGTCCATATGTAGCAACTCGAGTACCCGACTGGTACTGGGGCAGACTGGCGACTGGTTCTTGAAGGACTTCTTAGTTTGCTTGCCCTGCTGGCATGATTTGCAAATCCCTTCCTTCTTGAATCCTCCCTTGGGAAGTCCTTCCACAAGATCATGCTTGGCCAGGTAGTTGATAGTTCTGAAATTCAGATGACTCAACCTTTTGTGCCACAGCCAGTTAGTTTCCATAGAACTGGTGGCCACGAAGCATGAATCGGGCTTCCCACTCTGCCAGTCAACGGTATAAAGTCCTCCTTTCCGAATACCTCTCAACTTGGTCTCGCCAGATTCCTCATCCTTGATCCGGCACTCTGATTTATCAAAGGTAATTGTATATCCATTGTCGCACAACTGACTGATACTCAGGAGGTTGTGCTTGAGGTTGGTAACAAGGGATACATTTTTGATTCTGACATCGTCCTTCTCGATGCAGCCCTTGCTGATAACTCTGCCCTTGGAGTTATCACCAAATATGACTGGAGGTCCCTTGACCTTGGTGAGTTCTGAGAACAAGAATTCTTCACCAGTCATATGAGCCGAGCAACCACTATCAATGATCCACTCGCTCGACCTCTGAAGCTGTGTTGCATGACCTAGTTCCTGCAAGAAAGAAATGGAATTCATTTAGGTCCCCGATCATCTGCGGGTCCTGCAGGGTTAGATCGCTGGATAATTCCTTTCGGAATCCAGACTTGAGTGAGTTTCAGCTCGGTTTTACCCTTGCTGACATCATTAATAACCTTTCCCTTCCTTTTGAAGTAATGAGTGCGTTTGGTTTGGGAAGGTGTGGTTGTGTGTGTATCTCCTTTGGAAGTACGCTTCCGCTGAGAGCTTCGGAAATGTTTTTCCGGTTGTGTGTGTTACCTTCGTGGTCTTTGGAGGTGTGGACCACCATGGCTAGCCTTCACAGCCCTTTGAGAAAACTTGTGATTGGGCTCAGGCCTCCGATAGGTATTCCTCCTATCAGGTATTGTCCTTCTCTCAGAATTTCTCTGAGATTGGGATCCCTTGTAAGTATGCTGGTGACTGGCATACTTGCGAGGTTGTGCGTGGATTCTCTTGACAGCTGGTGCTGGCTGTCGGATTCCACTGGTAGCTGACGCTGACTTCATTGCCTTAGAATTATTCGGCTTAGTCTGCGTCTTAGGGTGTGCTGGCGTCCTGTCAGCAGAGGATTTTGCCAGTTGAGGGTTTTGTCGTGATGACTCACCTATGTATCTGGTCTTATTATTCCTGTGCTGATCAGCCATACGGGACTGACTGGTTTTGCCAGCTGGTGCTGATGCATTTACCAGTTTGTCCTTACCCTTGCCAGCATTGATTTGTTCGGGTTGGTTTTTGCTCAAATCCTTTATAAATCCCAACCCGGACTTATCAGTCGGCTTTCTCCAATGACTTAGAGCCTTTTCCAAATCCTTGGAGCCTTTATTCAAAAAATTTATTTTATTTTCTTGCTCCAGAACGATATTGTAAAAATTATCTCGCTCAGTTTTTGCAATTTGAAAGTTTTGAAGCAATTCAAAGTGAGTCTTTTTCAGAGTGGCTAGCTCTTCACCGATTGACCTAGATTTTTCAATCTCATTGGTCAAAATAGAAATTTGATCTTTCAGCGAGGTGTTTTCGCCAGCCAAGACATTCTTTATTTCATAAAATTTCAAAAATTCTTGTTGAAGAATGTCTATAGTGACAGCTTCTGAGTCGGAGCAATGCGACTCAGAATCGTCTAGAATGTATGGAGACATGATGTGCAATGAGGGAACAGATTGTACCTGGTCGTCAGCAGCCAGTGCTTGTTCCTCCTCACTGTCAGCACATTCTTCATGTGCTTCCTCTCCGAAAGCAACCATCAGCGCCAGTAGCGCTTCCTCTTCTGACTCTTCATCTGACTCATACTCTCCATCATCATGGTCAGGTATATCAGGAACCTCTGTCCTGGTCAGCATCGCCTTGGCAACGGCCTTCAATGCACGCTCTTCAAAGAGCTTCTTCAGCCTTTCCCGCTCTTCTTTGTCCACTTGTGGACATTCAAATTTGAGATGGTCAGGGGATTGGCACTGATAACATGCGCGGGGAGCTCTCTTGACGAACTTTCCATCAGATGAGCTGAGAGAAGCTCCCTGTTTTGACTTGGCTTTCTCCAGAAGAACAGCCAGTCTCTTCATTTGTTGCTCAAGATCTGCGATAGAGCTCTCGCTGCCTTTTGAGTTAGATCCTGACGGGGATGGGATCTCTTTCTGCTGGTTGTGCGGCCCAGCAGGTCTGTCAGTGTGGAAAGGCTTCTTGTGCTTCCACTTGAAATCCCTCTTGACGAAGTAGGCTTCGTCTTGTGTTTTGATGCTGGGAGATCCAACGGTCCGAATGGCTTCATTTTTGTTCACCATTTGGATATCCCACTCATGTGCTTGGAGCTGAGCAAATAGCTCCTTGGGAGTCATCTTGGATAGACCCTTCTCCTTAAGAGATGTGGTCTTCACAAACCAGTCCTCCTTGGGCATCTTTGACAGGATCTTTGCATTGAGCTCTTCATTCGAGTACTCCTTGTCCAAAGACTTCAGCTCGCTGACTATGGCGTTGAATCTAGCCTCCATCTCCTTGATGGTTTCACCAGTCAGCATCTGGAATGACTCGTACTTGTCCACCGCAACTTGCAACTTGTTGCGTTTCATCTGATCTGTCTCCGTACAGAGACTATCAAGGTAGTCCCAGACTTCCTTGGCGGTGTCAAATTGGAGGGCTTCCTCCATCAGCGGTTCTGGAAGAGATGATAAGATCATCTCGAGAGCAACAAAGTCCAGCTGATTCCGCCTCCTGTCTTCAGCATTCCATTCTTCTGGGGGCTTTGGGATCTCAGCAGCTGGACGATCTCCTAGCTGGTGTTGTGTCTTGGTGATCTCGATCGGCCCTTTCTCCAGCACGTCTTTCATCTCCGGATGGACGCTTTTCAGCTGAATGAGTGACCTCTTTCGCCATATATCATGCTTCTCCGGATTGTAGTTGAGCAGCTTCGGGATATTCATCTTGTGTACCTGAGCTAATCAACAGACAGACAAAGAGGAGTGCAAGGAAACTTGGATCTCGGTCCTAAGCGACTCAGTGTACGACCAGTCTAGAAAGACCGACCGCGCCTGATACCACTTGTTGGTCCCGGTTTTTCAGAGTTTAAACGTTACGCAGCGGAAATAATATTAATTGTTTTCTTGCACGCTACTAACACACAGCTGACAACTGGCAACAGGTCAGCTGGTGCTGGTGACTCAGTACGCAGCTGACAACTGGTCAGCTGGTGAATGAATACTTAGAATATTTAGCCAAGTTTGCACAGTTATATCAGTTTCAGAACATACACCAGCACTTAAGTGCTGGGTTTTAAATCAGAATGTAATGCAGAAAACTGATAAATGACAAAAGGATTTATAGTGGTTCGATCAATCGATCTACGTCCACTCTCCAGTCGAAGCACTGGAAATTTCACTATGAGCAATCGGTTACAGGTTGCCTACGATCTATCTCTAGCTGGTGAATGCCTTGTCCACCAGTTCACTAGATCAACCGCTCCCGGTCCTGGTTTCCTCTTCAGCTCTCTTCTGCTGATGGAGTGCGAGCACGTCACTTCAACCTCCACAGCGATTTGGGTGTTTTGTTCTCCCAAGAACGTAACAATCTCTACGGCAGAATGCCCGTAATAACTCGAGTGCTGGTGAGCACAGGAGCTGCTGTGAACTCTCACGAAGGAGAAAGAACACCAAGTGAGATCTTTAACTTACAAGCTTAGAGCTTGAAGTCTCGTGTTTGATAAATCAACACACGGAGAGCTTTATGAAAAGCCTCGAAAGTACTTTTTGCGTTCTTGCAATAACTTCAGTTCTTTCGGTGGTTGAGTAGATTTGTGGAATCTTGAAATCAATGGCTCGTGGAATCTAATGTTTGAATGTTGGTGGTTGCGACGTATTTATAGCCGCAGGAACCGATTCAAACTTTCTAGCCGTTTGGACGAGTCCGGAAAGGTGTCAGACCTCGGATGTCCTTCTGATGGCAGCAGGTATGCTTTTCCGGAAAGGAACCATACCTTTGACCGCTTTATCTGACACAGATCTCTTTGTGTCAGAACGGCTCTATCTGTCAGTCCGAGGAATGAGACTGGCGTCTAGTAACTGATAGACTTTAAGGTATCCTTCCTTAAAGTCATACTTTGTCAGTCGATTCCTCAGAGAATCTTCTTTTTGTCTCTTCTGCGCTGGGAGAAGGAATCTAGAATTCTGCTGGTAACATCCGACTGGTAGAACA
>JAPKLW010008731.1:0-12929 GCA_026898455.1 Plectranthus barbatus | reverse complement strand
GTATCACACACCTCCACGAACATCCTGAGGTGGGTGTACGGATCCTCCACTGCTCGGCCCCCAAATTGGTTCTGCTGAACCGTCTGAATCAAGCCGGTCTTGAGTTCAAAGTTATTGGCGGCGATGCCAATAACAAATCCCTCATTCCCGGGCTGTGGTCTGTACTTCTTGGCCATTGCATTGGGGTCCTCATCGTCGGAATCGTCTGGGCGGCGCCTTTCTCTCTCTCTTCTTTCGGCCTCACGCCTGTCAGCTTCCCTTTCTGCCATGAGCTGCTTGATGATGTCCTTCATCTCAGTGACTTCTTGGACAAGTAATGTGGCACTCTCTTGAGTGATGAGCTGTGTGTCGGGATCCTCCAAAGGTGGCATATCATCCATGACTGTGCTTGTGCTTTGTTTTTCCTTGCTTTTTCTCTTCCGGACAGTAGCCTCGATTTCTGGATCAAAAATCTCGAGTGGCTTACCTTGGGCCCTTGTGTTCATAAACCTGCAACCAAAACAGCAAAAACTTGAAAATCAGAAGCAGTGTCGATCGACAGAGGGCCTATCGATCGACACAAAGGTTCCTGCTTCTGTTTCGGTCGACAGGAAGTCTGTCGGTCGAAACAGAGGCCGAACACTGGAAAAAAAAAACTGAACAGGGAAAACACGAAAATCAAACACCAAAAACCAAAATCAACAAACCAAAAACGAAATTAAAATAAAATTACAGCCTCAATCCATCAGAACTAAAAATAAACTAATATTTAGATTAATCTGACAATTCCCCGGCAGCGGCGCCAATTTGATAACTGCAGTAAAGCGGTTAAGCAAATAATATTTTTACACCCAAGGGTGGTCGATCCCACAGGGAATGTGCAACGATAAATCCAAAGTACTAGCTATAATTCTTAGAACATAGAAGTTTGAGGAAATAGAAAATTGGGGTTTTGTTTGGAAATTAAAGATAACAATTCCAGAAAATAAAGGGTTTTGAAAATAATTAAAGGAAAGCACAGATCCTAGGGCAGATAATCTAATCATCAACATGCAAATATCAATCAACTCAGCAATGGGGAAAACATAGATTTTTGTGGATTAAATTCCTTGGTCAGGCAATTAAATCCTAGATTATTAATTAGTGACTATCTCCTCTCGGTCTAAGAACACCAAATTAATCAATCTCATAATTATCTAATTAATTCCTATGCAAGTTTCTTCCTTTTGAGACAGAAAACAAACACAATTAATTCTCTCTTCCTGTTAACAATTTTCATCTCTCGATCCATCAATTATTAACTATAAACCTAGATCTCAATTCACCTCTCGGTCCTTCTTTTAATCTAGATTATTAAATTAAATCAGAGAATCAAACCATGCTTGAAGAGTTGATATCAATTAAACATGCATCAGAAAAGAAATCATAACCCTAGAACCTGTTTAGGGTTCTAGCCACAAAACATGACTAGAATTAAAGCAAACATATTATTAATGAACTTACAAATAAAATAGGAACCTTCAATGTCTTGAAAAACTCCAATGTATTCAGCAATAACAGAGAAAAGAAGATGTAATTTCGTGCCTGAAAGTTCTAATTTATAGAGGGGGAAAAAGACCTAATTTGGGTATTGGGTCAAAATAGCAAAAACTGCCAAAACAGGCCCAAAATAGCTTTTTCGGGCTTCTGTGTCGACCGACAGAGGGAATTTCGATCGACAGGAATCCTGTCGGTCGACAGAAATCCTGTCTCTCGACACGGATGCATCTGTCTGCGCAGTCTCACGGTTTTGGCCATAACTTCCTCTCCCGAACTCCGATTGACCCGATTCCAGTTGCGTTGGAAAGCTAATTCAAAGATCTTTCCATCCATGTGCTCCATTAGCTCAGATTCCATCTGTGGAAGAAGTCGTGACTGTTACTTTGAACATCATCTGCTTTCGGTACGGGTTTCTAATGAATTTGGCCTAAAACCTGCAAAATTCACCCATCAAAGGCATAACACCCTCTAAAGTAGACTCATGCACAAAAATAAGTAAAAACATAATGTAAAACACTTGAAACAATGGAGAAAAATATAGATAAGTGAGTATAAATATGAGCTTATCACTACCTATGGCTCGAAAACCTTCCAGCAGCAAGGATTTCTGATACACATCCATAGCTGTAATTGATTCTATTTCAGAATCCATGGCCTTACGCCACTGATCAGCATCCTTGTCTCTCATAGCTTCGTCGTATGTCCATGGGTCGGTATCATTCAGTCCGTCTTCAGGGATTAAGTCAGAAGACTCTCCCACAAACATATACCGCTCAGGCTGCCGAGGCAACCTCCCACTATGACGAGGCCCCTTTAATGTGTCTGTGTTAGGTGCATTCAATTGTGATTCACCATCTTGCACAGGCGGCCGTGTAGCTGGTTCCATACCTATTCCAGGTATGCTCAGACTGCCACGAGGTTCTCCTGATGGATTTGAATTGTTCTCTTCAATTTCTTGAAGTACAATCTCGTTCTTGGTCTTGTGATTTCTCATGAATTCATGTTCCAGAAATCTTGCGTTGGTACTCACAACGACTTTATGATCTTCTGGATCATAAAAGAAACCACCCTTTGTTTGCCTGGGATAGCCCACAAACAGCATTAACTTGGATCTCCCCTCCAACTTGTCAGCTTCCTTATTCAGCATGTATGCTGGACAACCCCACACTCTTAGCTTGGACAAATTGGTCTTATGTCCATACCAAAGTTCAACGGGAGTTTTAGGAACTGACTTGGAAGGTACTAAGTTAAGTAAGTACGCTGTTGTTTCTAGTGCATAGCCCCAAAAGGAAATTGGTAAGCTGGCATAGCTCATCATTGATCCAACCATTTCTAACAGAGTTCTGTTTCTTCTCTCTGCTACACCATTCTGCTGAGGGGTGCCAGGTGCAGTCCACTGGGATGTAATCCCTTGATCTTCCAGATACTGGAGAAACTCATTGCTGAGGTACTCCACACCACGATCAGATCGCAGTGACTTTATGGTCTTGTTCAACTTCTTCTCTACCTCAGCCTTGAATTCCTTGAATTTCTCAAGGCATTCAGACTTATAGGGAAGTAGATAAACGCGTCCATCTCTTGAGTAGTCATCTATAAAGGTGACAAAGTATCTGTGCCCACCACGGGCTTGTGTTGACATAGGTCCACACAGATCAGAGTGGATGAGGTCCAACAAGTCATTTGCTCGAGACTCACTTGCCTTAAAGGGCCTGGTCGTCATCTTCCCCTCTATACAAGATTCACAAAATCTATGTGGAACTACTTGGATTGAATCCATAATTCCACAATCAACGAGTTTTTTGATTCTTTTAAGATTGACATGACCGAGTCTCAAGTGCCAAAGATATGTTATATCCTCACTTGAAGAAAACTTTCGTTTCCGTTGGTTAGACAAATTATATGCCTCTTTCACTGTAGGTTTGTTTGAACATGTAATAACATAAAGAGAATCTTTCAGTAATCCATGACAGATAACAACATTATTTCTCATGATAGAAACATCTCTACCAAAAATAACAGAAAATCCATCATCAATAAGTTTGGTAACCGAAATCAAGTTTCGCCGAAAAGACGGCACAAACAAAACATCTCTTAGTGTTAAAACATTATTCTTAAAACATAAAGTAACAACTCCAATTGCTGCAGCGGAGACTCTAGCAGCGTTTCCAATGGAGATGGTAACCTCGCCATCTCCAAGCTCTCTAGTCAGCTCGAACCCCTGCATGGAGTAACAAACATGATCAGTAGCTCCAGTGTCCACTATCCATGAATGGATAGAAACTGATGCTAAACATGTTTCAATGTCTAGTGCAGAAGATGACGTACCTTGTCCCTTGGTGACAAACACCGGAAAATTTACTTTACAGTGACCTTTCCTTTTGCATGCAGAACAGACCTTTCTTTTGTAAACTTTACCTCCAAATCTTTCTATAGCAACCTCACTAGTCGATTCCTTCATGCTCACATCCTCCACACTCGGGAGTGGAAAGTGATAGTCAAGCACAACAGCAGACAAGTAATTATTGATCTGTTGAGCAGCCTCCAAGAAACTGATCAACTGATCCAAAGTGAACACCTTGTCTTCGACTATGGAAGTGAAGTCATAGAAAGATTCTGGAAGGGAGTCGTATATGACATCAGTGAATAACTGATCATTCATATTTTCACCATTTAAGATATAGAATGTTCTGAGGTGATCCATGTCCAACACATGCTCCCTAACCTTACCACCTTCTGCCATTTTACAGTTTACAATTCGCATTATAAACTCGGCACTGGAAGTCTGTCCATGCCTACCATAAGTCCTGATTAGATCTCTCCAAATCTCAACCGCATCAGTAAAATATTGATACTTGAGTTGAAGCTCCTCAATCATGGATGACCTGAGCATTGATAATAACTTATCGTTGCTTGCCATCCACTTTTCAAAGGATAGAGGAATCTGAGGACCCAATGAGAGGTACAGCCGGACGAGGCACAAGTAACACAAAAACAGTCTGCGTAGCAAACATGCATCGCTCCATGAGCCATTTCCATTCCAGGAAATTCAAACCCTTCAAGGGATTTTGTGCCAAAATACGAATAATAATAGACATATCTGAAAATGAATAAATAAAATAAATTAAGAACATACAACAAAACAATTGAAACAAATATGCATAGTAACCTTTAGATAAAGCAATACAATTTGTTTCCTCCAATTGCCCAAGCTAATTCACCGCAAGCTACTCGAGTTGACCGTTTACGATGAACGCTCAACCAGATCAAATGATCCTTTAATTTCTTAACATGCCAGGTATCTTAAGCAAAAGAAATTAATATTGGAGATCTCAAGACCATGTTCACCTATCTGGAGCAGGAACATCTCAAAAGAGTTATACTCCAGGCAACATCTAAGCCAAAGTAACCACAAGCCTAACTCCGAACATTAAAAGGCGATTCGACATACGTACTAGACCCATGCGTCCTGCCCTTAACATCCTTTGTTATCCCACTTAGATTAATCTTAGAGATGAGTGAACGTTGTCTCAATGCAAGCTACCCGAGTAGACCGTTTGCTTAGAGGCTCCCACTTCTCATCTTAAAATAAGTGTTTTATTTTGGAAACCTCATCGCATTGGAACTTGTGAGGGACCCCTAACGTAAGCTACCCGACTAGACCGTTTACGCTTCGAGATACCCCACTTCTAATGAGAAGTTGTATTTGTGGAGGTCTAATGATCTTGGTTCGAAAAGAACAAAATTCCAGCTTAGTATTTTAATTCTAAAGGTTTCATGCGCACACATTATTTTATGTTGCCATAAATTATGTCAACCCAAAATTCCATCATAAATTAATATGATTCAGGAATTTATAGACACAATTTTAAACATAAAATAAATCACATAAGACATGCTCAAAAATTAAATTGCAACATGCTTATAAAAGTAAACAATTAAAGCAAATAGGCATACTTTCCTATTATTTACTAGTGCGCACATAATAAATCACATCATACGAGAAATAATTAAATAAAAAAATAAAATTTCTCGTGGCCCCTCAGATGCGATTAGAAATTAAATCCTATCTATTACAAGGCTTTAATTACAATACAGATCTTCAGAATTGGACTCCCACTGAAAAACTGCAAACCGGGCTGCATAGTGGGCCAGAACTAGGGTTCACAGCTGAACTGGGCTGCCTCCGGGCTAGGGAGCCTGAAAATAGGCCCATTAGCACAAACCATAGGGTTTGTTGGAAACCCTAGCCGCCAGGCACCCCTACAGCCGCCGCCGCCGCCTCTGACCGCCGCAGCCGCACCACCCACGCCAGCCACCACCCTCGCGCGACGTCGCCAGCCAGGTGGGCCGTCGCTAGTCGCGCCTGCTGCCACCGCGAGAGGAAACGAGCCGCCGCTCGCCGTTGCTACGAACTGCCGCGCAGATGCGTGCGCAGACTGCCGAGCCGCCGCGCACAACCACCTCCATCGCCGTCGCTTGCCGGGTTGGAGTTGACAGCTAGATCGCCATGCCCGACGGGGCACGTAGCTCGCAGGAGGAAGACGAGCGCGGCCCAGCCGTAGGGTAAAACCCTACCGCCGCCACTCGTCGCAGACCTCTTTCGCCGGTCGCCCTTGATGGGTTTTGTATACTGAAAGCATTTATTACAATGAGTATACAACGGTTTATTTCTCCTATCTGTTAACAATCTTACATGTGTGAACAATGGTATCCTCTTGTCTCACTGATAGGGATGATCATACGACATGTTGTAGATCGCAGAAGACAGTATGATCACTTGACCTAGTGAGACATAAACCTGATCACAATCGAGACAGCGTATGAGGATACGTCTGTCCGGATGGCTGCGGCATTGTCGGAATAAGTAGTCTGTCTTGGTTACTTGACATGCTGGTACGCAGAGGTGGCATATTGATGGACCGCAGTGAGATATATTCGTCTGTCTGACATCAGCGAATAAAAGATCTCGTTATATTAATTGAGTCCAAACCCTAACGAAGGTTCATGGGTTTGCACGGGTTGACTGTTGCTTAGACTTGCCATGGTGGAGAGCCTAAGTAGCGTGCTCGTATATCCACATCTTGGGTAACAGCAGTTCGTGTAGTACCGCCTGAGACTGGACTTAGGTAACCATATCCGAGTAATAGAATGGGGACATTCCCTGAGGAGCTCTATAACATTCATCGTGCCAAAGTCCTACAGGCTGATTAAGTTCAGGCACGAGTGATAAGGTTTGAGTGGCACTACTCAGGAATTATAAGATATTAATTAATTGTAGTTAGAGCTTGTCAGAGGCTCCGATTAATTAATGGATGTCCGGTAACCTTAAATATGGGGATTCTCAATTAATGCAACCCGTTCTCATAATGTGGTAATAAGGGGTAGGTCAGTATTAATTCTGTGGTGAAAAAGAATTAATATTAATTAATTAATTGTGTCCTGGGTTGTGGACATGAGAATTAATTAATTTATAGGCCCACTTTATTATTTTCATTAGGTCCCAGGTCTGGCCCAATAAGTGTGCTGAATTGAGCCCAGGAGCCCACTAGGATTTTATAACCCTAGGTCTATAAATAGACCTCTCACTCTCTGAAACCCTAGCCACTTTCATAAGATTCAAATCAGTTGAAACCCTAAGGAGAGAGAGAGAGGGGCGCCGATCCTGTGGGAAGAAAGGAGGAGAATTTTCGAATTCTGGTCCTGCTCTAGCCACAGATCTACGGAGTCCTCACCAGTAGTAGATCTGATCAGCACCGGGACACAGCCCAGAAGATCTAATCTGGAGAACAGATTTCTTTCTTCCTTATCTTTCTGTTTTCGAATTTAATCTAAGAAATTAGATCTCTAATTTTTGTTTCCGCAGATTAAATCGGATCTCGTGGTTGAATTGGAATTTGGAATTCAAACGCGAGAGATCGGTTCAGACTCGATAGAGTTACGGTAAACCCTAAATCCACAATTCTGCGTATTAAATTCATAGGAGCATGCTAGGGTTTTGAGAATTTGAATTATGAGCAATATCCATAGATCGATCCGGTTCAGTTTGGTTTTGGTGATTCGGTTCACTGAAAAACCCTACAATTGGTATCAGAGCGAGGTTTCTGATTTATGGCTCTGTTGTTCATAATTGAATTCTATATGCATGTATGAATTTATTTTGTGGATGTTTGGTTTTTGTTCCTCGTGACAACCCGTTGATTCAGCCCGCGGTGGTTTATCCGTGTAGGGATGAATTATTTTGTAAAATCACGAAAAAATCTGTGATTAGTGTAGATTTGAAAATTGTAATAGAATAGATTTTCTGTAATTTTCAAATTTGTAATTGGACGGGTCGAGGACGAAGAACGAAGACGGAGTCGATGCAGGGCCGACGGAGCACGACGGCGGGCGACGGCGGCGCGGCACGCAGGGTACGCGTGGGCACGGCGCGGTGCACGCGCGAGCTTGTCACGGCAGCAGGGTGCGGGGCGCGCGCGCGGCGCTGGCCGGTGGCCGGCCTAGCGGCGGCGGCGGTCGACAGCGGCTTCGGCTGTCGTTGGATGTTGCTGTCCCGTCGCGGTGGCTTGTGTTTTTGTGGTTTTTACAATCCTGTGTAAACCCTAGGGTTTGCATTAGGGTTAGGGAAAATCATCAGATCACAAAGGCCTAAAAATCCAAAAGATTTGGTATATCCAGATATGAAGGCCTTTGAAGATTTGGAAGATTTGAAAAGATTTATCCAAATTAATTGAAAATTCAAATCGTAATAGATAGATTTTATTTTCTATTTTGGGGCCACTAGGAATTTTTGTTTGCCTTAATTGTCCTCGTATGATATGTGATTTATTTATGTGCGCAATTAAGCATGTGTAGATAATAGGAAAAGCATGATTTACTGCTTTTATTATTTACAACTTTTTCAAGCATGCTTATGTGATTAATTTCTTTTGTTGGATTATATTTTGGGAATTTTTGGGCTTGTTTAATTACATGCAAAAATTTGGAAAATATAATGACAAAGGAAATTATGTGTGCACATAAAGAAGCCTTTTAAAAGAAAAATACTAAGCAGATTTTTTTAATTAAAATCAATAGACCTCCACAAAGCGGTCCTAGGCTGTAAGTGTATCTCTCGTTCTAGTAAACGTCTACGAGTGTAGCTTGCTAGTTCCCGGAGGTGCATGGGTGCAGATGCTGATAAGCTCGTTATTTCACTCACTTATCTATATTATTTTTATATTATTTTATGTAGTTTTATTGAGTTTATATATATATTTTATGCATGATGTCAATATTAGGTGGTTTTAGGTGTGTTTTGATGTTTATGCAGGTTTTTAGGCCTAAACTCATGAGAAAACCGTTCCGAAAGCAGTGACGTGTAAGAGTATCAGTGAAGAGTTTTTCCACAAGAGGAATTCGGGCTATTGGTGCATGGCAATGGATGATGCTTTGAGTTAGCTCTCCAACGCAACTGGAATCGGGTCAATCGGAGTTCGGGAGAGGAAGTTATGGCCAAAACCGTGAGACCGCGCAGAAGGGGTGAGAAGCTGCGTCGACAGACGCCAATCAGCATCTATCGACGGTGATTTGAAGGCCACGTCGATCGACGGGGATGCCTCGTCGATCGACGGGGACCTCCTGGCTCGGGAAATTGGCTGAATTCGAGATTTTTCATATCTTTAGCCCTAGATTTGATTTGATACACCTCCATCTCTATATATAACTTTGTAAATTCGATTTTTCAGAAGCCCCACTCATTCCCAATCGTGTTTCATTCTAGATTTCAGATTTTGAGAGATTCCAATAAGTTTTTAGAGTTTTATGTTTGAAGATAAGTTCCTGCGGGAAGATTTTCGGATTCCAGTTTTTATGCAATTCAGGTTGTATTTTTCTATGATGAATATTACCATGAATATGTGTAACTAAATCCTTTCTCAGATTCTAGGGTTTCGAATTATCAATGTATACATGTTTTGATTGATTGAATTATTTTCCCTTTCCCTTCGTAGTTTGTGAAATCTGTGCTTATTCATAATCTTGATTTGCTGGCCACATCTTAGGATTATCTAGTTGATTACTTGAGACGTAACTGTGATAGTTTTCAATCGAAAGAGATTTTCACAATATAATTTGATTTCTTGTCATAACTGAAGGAGATTAATTGTAGGAATAAATCTGTAGATCTTTGGAGTTAGTTAATTTATCTTGAGACCGAGCGGAGATAGGTAATTAATTAATCTACTTTACAAATTGTCCAACAAAGAAGTTCGTAATATTTTTCTGATGTTTCACTACGAAGAGGAATTAAAATTGGGAATTTATCGATTCATTCATACATGTCATACTTGATAGGTAGATATCCCTGGAATCTGTGCTTCTCTTATCTGAATCCAAAAGCTTTTTAATTTCCTGTTTAATTTTCATTAGCAAGTATTACAATTTTCAAAACAACCAAAACTTTTTAATTGCTTTTCCTAACCAGTATTTTAAGAACGTCTGATTTCGTATTTAGGATTTTTCGTTGCTTCATTCCCCTGGATCGATAACCTTAGGGTTTACAAATTTATTTGCCACTATTTCTATAATTAATCTGTAGAAATTACAGTGATCAGCTGCCATTAGAGATTTCACCTTGTACTTTGATGATTCCGTTTTAACATTGAGAGATGTTTTGTATGTGCCGGATTTTCGGCGGAACCTCATTTCAGTTTCCAAACTTTATGTTGATGGATATTCAGTTATTTTTTATAGTGGTGTTTCTATCATTGGTAATAACGGTGTTATCTGTCGTGGAATGCTGAATAATTCTCTCTATGTTGTTAACTGTAATCATAAGTCTTCCGCAAGCATTGCATGTAATTCATCCGTAATTGATAATCCTAGGAAGAGAAAACTTACTTCATCTGATAAGGATCTTACATATCTCTGGCACTTGAGACTGGGTCACATCAGCTTGCAGCAGATTCAAAGACTTGCAGATGACGGTACATTGGACCTAGTCCGGGCTGTACCTTATCAAGTCTGCGAATCCTGCATCGAGGGCAAGATGTCACTAGGCCTTTCAAGGCTAGTCAGTCTCGAGCAGAGGAAGTGTTGAAATTGATCCATTCTGACTTATGTGGACCAATGTCCACGCAGGCTCGTGGAGGGTACGAGTACTTCGTCACTTTCATTGATGATTACTCAAGGTACGGATACGTTTACCTGCTTCGCTACAAGTCTGAATGCTTTGAGAAATTCAAAGAGTTCAAGGCTGAAGTAGCAAAGAAGGTCGGGAAAACTATCAAGTCGCTGCGATCTGACCGCGGTGGCGAATACCTCGGTAACGAGTTCCTGCAATATTTGTCAGAAAGTGGGATTACATCCCAGTGGACTGCACCGGGTACTCCCCAGCAAAACGGTGTAGCTGAAAGAAGAAATAGGACTCTTCTAGAGATTGTAAGATCAATGATGAGTTATGCAAACTTACCAATATCGTTTTGGGGTTATGCATTGGAAACAGCAGCTTACGTGCTTAATGTGGTGCCTTCTAAATCAGTTCCTAAGACACCTTCTGAGCTCTTCCTTGGTCGCAAACCTAGTCTGTGCAAGTTTAGAGTATGGGGTTGTCCGGCACACGTACTGTCGAAGAAACCTGATAAGTTAGAAAGCAGGTCAAAAGTAATGATGTTCATAGGGTATCCCAGGCAAACGAAAGATGGTTACTTTTACTGTCCTGAGAGTCAACGAGTCGTTGTTAGCACCAACACTAGATTCTTGGAGGACGAGTATGTGAGTAATCACAAGTCAAGGAGTGATATCATTCTTCAAGAAATTGAGAACGATAATGCAATTCCAAGGGAAGTGGAACGTGTAGATGTGGGTGCACCTGTGAGAGGTACAGCACCACAGACACGTTCTTCAGTGCAAGGTGCAGGACCACAAGTCACTGCACCTACTACTGACACGGCACAAATGCCTCGTCGTAGTGGGAGAGTTATTTTCCAGCCAGAAAGGTACATGTTCGTGGGTGAGTCTTCGGACTTGAGCCTGGAAGACGGACATGAGGACTCTGACCCACTGACTTACGAAGAGGCAGTGCAGGACAAAGATGTTGCCAAATGGCGTGTCGCCATGGATTCTAAAATTGAATCCATAACTGCTATGGATGAATACCAGAAAACTGATTTGTCGGATGGCATTAGGGCCATAGGGTTTTAAAGCCAGGCTGGTAGCAAAGGGTTATAGTAAGAAAGAGGGCATTGACTATGATGAAACCTTTTCACCTGTAGCCATGCTCAAATCCATCCGGATACTCCTTGCCATAGCTGCGCGTATGGACCTCGAGATCTGGCAGATGGATGTCAAAACCGCTTTTCTGAACGGTTACCTTGAAGAAGGTAGGGACATCTATATGCAGCAACCCGAGAGTTACATAAGGAAGGGCGAAGAACATCTTGTCTGGAAGCTTAGGAAGTCCTTGTATGGACTTAAGCAAGCTTCAAGGTCGTGGAACTTACGTTTCAACGATGTGATTAAATCCTATGGATTTGCACAGTTGGAAAATGAAAGTTGTGTTTACCGACTTTGTGTCAGTGGGAGCATGGTTTTCCTTGCACTATACGTTGATGACATACTCCTATTTGGAAACAACGAGGGAGTGATGTCCGAAATCAAAGTTTGGTTATCCGAACAGTTCCAAATGAAGGATCTGGGAGAAGCTGGCTACATTCTTGGGATTAAGGTCTTACGAGATCATAAAAGATGATTGTTGAGCTTATCCCAAGCATCCTATGTGGATACTGTGATAGCCCGGTTCAGCATGCAACTCGCCAAGAAAGGCTTGCTACCTTTCAGACATGGCGTTCGTCTTTCTGGTGGGCAGTGTCCTCAGACACAGCGGGAGAAAGATGAGATGAGTCTTGTACCATATGCTTCGGCTGTGGGTAGTCTCATGTATGCGATGCTGTGTACCAGGCCAGATATCTGTTATGCCGTTGGCATGGTAGCAAGATATCAGTCTAACCCTGGACAGGCGCACTGGACTGCTGTAAAGCATATCCTCAAGTATTTGAAAAGAACTAGGAATTTCTTTCTAGTTTATCAAAGTGAGGATTTGTGCCCTGTGGGTTATACAGACTCGGATTTCCAAGGGGACCAGGATGAGAAGAAATCGACCTCAGGATATGTGTTTACCCTGGGAGGTGGAGCTGTATCTTGGAGGAGCTCAAAGCAGAAATGCATTGCTGAATCCACCATGGAGGCGGAATATGTCGCCGCCTCCGACGCCTCGAAAAAGGGGGTGTGGCTCCGGAACAACCTTTTAGAGTTGGGCGTGATCCCGAGTTTGCTGAGAAGCATCACAATTTATTGTGATAACTCTAGTGCAGTGGAAAACTCAAAGGAACCGCGGTCTCACAGGGCAAGCAAACACATAGAGAGAAAGTACCATA
>JAPKLW010008730.1:0-12930 GCA_026898455.1 Plectranthus barbatus | reverse complement strand
TGTTAAACTTTGATAAATCGAAGAGTAAAACTCAATTTTTATTCATCGTTCATAAAACTCAGAAAACCACACTAATATCCATCGTACAAATGCATGAGGATTAGCTGGTGGCCTCGTTCGAAATCACGTGAGAAACACGTGTAACGTAACAAACTCAAATAACAACAAAAAAACATCAAAAGCGTGCTAACGCTTTATTGCAAAAATGAAAACAGCGAAATGCGTAAATAACTCCCGGAACCCATGCAAGCCCATGCAGACGCATGCAGACGAGAAGCAATATCAGTGAATGAGTGTCGTCAACACCCCCCCTCAAGATGGAGTCGGTGAAGATCAACTACTCCCATCTTGCACAATAATTTCCGGAAGCGAGGGCCAGACAATAACTTGGTGAAGAGATCAGCCAACTGTTCTTCACTTCGAATGTGAGAAGGAAGTAGAAAACCCTCTCTATAAAGATTGCGCACATGATGACAATCCAATTCGATGTGTTTAGTACGTTCATGGAAGACATGGTTCTTAGTGATCTGTAAAGCAGCTAAGTTATCACAGTAGATAGGAAGCGGGAGTTGAAACGGAATGTGAAGATCCCCAAGCATGAAAGTGAGCCACTGAAGTTCCTTCGCAGAAGAACTGAGAGAACGATACTCAGCCTCCGTACTAGATAAGGCCACAGTCGACTGCTTCTTGCATCTCCAGGAAACGAGTGACTGACCAAGGAAGATGCAAAAACCCGTGAGTGATTTGCGAGACTCCTTGCAAGTACCCCAGTCGGCATCGGAGTAACAAACGAGATGCAAAGGATTGTCTGCCGGCATGAATAAACCCAGGGAAGGAGTGGACTTCAAATAGCGAAGAACATGAATGGCACTGTCCCAATGTAATTGCCTAGGTTCTCCCACAAACTGACTTAGTTGTTGAGTCGCATAAGCTAAATCTGGGCGGGTCATGCCAAGATACAAGAGCTGCCCCACTAATTTACGGTATCTCTCAACATCTGGAAATAAAGGAGAGCTATCGTCGGAGAGAACCACACCGGAAGGCAGAGGGGTAGTAGCAACCCTGCACCCAAGCAATCCTGTTTGATCTATGATATCAAGTATGTATTTTCTCTGGCAAATGTATAAACCTGCTTCTCCACGAGCAAGCTCCATGCCAAGAAAGTAGCGGGCATCACCCAAGTCTTTAATGGTGAATTTGGTGTGCAAAAAATCCTTCAGAGAACATATAGTACGCAAGCAAGACCCGACAATGAGCACATCATCAACATAAATGAGAAGAGCCAATGGATGTGAAGAGAATGTCCCAATAAACAGACAGGGATCATGAGAAGATTGAGAAAAACCAAACTCCAGCAAGGCTTTGGTAAATTCAACATTCCATTCACGAGATGCTTGTTTTAAACCGTACAAGCTGCGAACCAATTTACACACTTGTCCAGGAGCAGCCTCATGAAAACCTTGAGGAGGAGACATGTAGATATCTTCAGATAGAAATCCAGGGAGAAAGGCATTATTGATATCTACCTGATGTAAGAACCAACCCTTCGATACGGCTACTGTTAAAAGGAGACGCACAGTCACATGCTTAGCAACAGGTGAAAAGACCTCCTCATAGTCTAATCCATATTGTTGCTTATAACCTTTAGCCACCAATCGTGCTTTGAACCTTTCAATGGAACCATCAGCCTTAAGTTTCACTTTATAGACCCATTTAGAATCTATAACCTTCTTTCCTGTGGGCAAAGTAGTAAGGATCCATGTTCCATTAGACTTAAGAGCCTCAAGCTCGGTAGTCATTGCTTCAACCCACTCTACATATTTACTGGCTTCAGAATAGGATTGAGGTTCCTTCAAATCATTAACATGCACCAGAAAGTTCACAAAATTAGGAGTGAAAGCAGGAGACACAACATAAGGGAAGGTAAAAGGTGTAAGGGATGATACCTCATAGGTAGAGGTGAGGTTAAAGTTATCTGAGCAGGATGCAACAAAATCATTAATCCAGGCTGGGGGTTTCGTAACCCGTTTCTCCTTATTCAAGGCTATGCAATCTGCATGTGGTTTAGAAGGAATATTAGAAGTAGCAGAAGTAGTGTCTAAAGAAGGGGACTGAAATGGAATTGGTGACAAAGATTTAGGATCAGAGTTGGTAGATAAAGGTGTTGTAGGGTGAGAGGAGTTGTGGGTAGGTGTTGAATGATGTGAGGTAGGTGATGATGGTGTATCTGTCACTGGGAAGGTAGGTGATGTGTGTATGTCTGGTATAGGTAATGTTGTAGCAGGTGATGGGTTGTGAAAAGGAAAGATGTTTGGAAAGAGCTTGACATCACGGCTTGTGAATACTCTTTCAGTATGTACATCATACAATGTATAACCCCTTTTACCTGCAGCAACTCCAAGGCATATGCATGTAATGCTCCTGCTGTCAAACTTCTTCCTGTTGGGGTTGATATCAACTGCATAACACAAGCAACCAAACGACACAAAGGTATCAGGAGAAACTAATTTTCCATGTAAGATATCAAAAGGACTTCGCCAATCAAGGTTAGCAGCTGGTAATCTATTCAAAAGCCATGTAGCATGAAGCAAAGATTAGGGCCACAATTTGTATGGTAACTTACTTTGGAACATTAATGCTCGAGCAGTTTGTAGTAGAGTTCGATGTTTCCTCTCAACAACACCGTTTTGTTGAGGACTATAACTACAAGTGGTGTGATGTAGAATCCCTTGATCAGCAAAAATATCTTGCAAATTTTTGTTGATGAATTCAGTGCCATTGTCAGTACGAACTCGTTTAACCTTTACCCCATATTGATTCTCCACCATTTTGAGAAACCCATGTACTAGACGGGGCACTTGTTGTTTGGAACTTAACAAAAATATCCATGTACACCTACTATGATCTTCAACAACAGTTAGCATATAAGCAGTATTGATGATCGAGTCACCCTTGTAAGGACCCCATAGATCCATGTGAACAAGTTCAAATATTGTATCACATCTGTTGCCACGACTGGGAAAACTGTTTCGATGTTGCTTAGCCATATGACAGGTTTCACAAGCCAAAATTTCTGTCTGAGCAGTGGAATTGCATAAATGCTGAAGAGGAGTGACATGTTTCATTGTGGTAAATGAAGCATGTCCAAGCATGATATGCCATTCAAGAGCAGACATGTCCTTCCCAAGCCCAATGGCATTGACTCGAACTGGTTTCTGAGCAGACAGCACATATATACGGCCCAACATTTTCCCAATGCCAACAACATGATCAGACCCCTTTCTTTGAATTAAACAATGCGCATCATTGAAGGTGCATTTAACCTTTAAATCAGCAACCAATTGAGCTACAGAGATCAAGTTATGAGTGAATGTGGGAGCCAACAAAACTCTTGACAAGGTTAGATTGTGAGAGAGTGTAACCTGCCCTGCACTATAGATCCAAGAGGTACTACCATCAGGCAAATGGAGCCTCTGTGGTACTGGTAAAACTTCAACATTGCAAAGCAAGTCTTCATTACAACAAATGTGTACACTAGCACCCGAATCAATGATCCATTGAGTGTTTGACACAATAGAAGAAACTCCAAAAATATAATGAGTATCATAATTACTAAAAGGATCTGAAGCAACTTGAGTATCAGTTAACATGTTCACTCTTTCATCATCCACCTTTAATTTTCGAAGATATTTAGCTACCTTCTCCTCAAATACCTTGTCTTCATCAGCTGGTGGTTCAAGTGATGACTCTCCAGCATTATGTGCAACATTGAAAGCATGATCAGATTCCCTCTTTGATCTAACACCCTTAAACCATTCAGGGTATCCATGGAGTTTGAAGCACTCCTTTGCTTCATGTCCCATACCCCCACAGTGATTACACTTGAGCTTCCTCCTCTCCTCCTTGCTCATCCAAGGCTTGGTAGGAGTAGCAGGCTTCTTGAGCCTGTTAAAACCCTGTCCCGGTGTGGATCTATTCGAAGTATACATGGCCATTTCGGTGGATGAACCCTGCTGTGACACAGCATGTCTCTGATCCTCATCTTGTAGAACCATTGAATAGACTTTACCAACATCAGGCAGAGGTTCAATTAATAGAATTTGACTACGAACAACATCAAAACAATCATTAAGACCTAACAAAAACTTCATGGTTTTCTTCCTTTCTTCTATTTTGATCAAGGCTCCACAAGTACAGTTATGCACGAATTGTGCTGTCAACAGATTAATCTCATCCCAAAGAGAATTCAGATGGTTAAAATATTGTATAACATTTTGAGACCCTTGCACATAATTCGACAATTCACGTTCTAGTTGGAATAGTTTAGGGCCATTACATCTATCAAAACGTGACCCAATCTCAGTCCAAAGGCGAGCAGCACTATCAATATATTGAAATCCCGGAGCCAATTCTTTAGCAACAGAATTCAGAATCCAAGTGTACACAAGATAATCCACTCGAATCCAATCATTATAATGGGGAGAATCAAGGGGTGGTTCAGGAAATGTACCATCTATGAATCTGATTTTGTTTCGCCCACTGAGCGCGCGCCGAACACCACGACTCCATGTGAAATAGTTATTTCCCGTCAATACAACAGGGACCAGCTGCAATCCGGTATGATCGTTGGGATTAACGTATAGAACAGCTTTAATGCTGGGATCTGGTTGATTCCCAGCCATCTCTTTACTTTCGCGATCGTTCCCGAATGTAGAAAAAGAGTCGTCGTTCAAGAAACTTTCCTCAGAAACAGGCGAATCATGAAGCTCCTCAGCTACAGTTCGACGCCAAGAGGTTTTCTGTTTCTTCTTTCTGCCCATACAACTAAAACGACGATGATCGGAACCTGGCTATAGATACCATGTTAAACTTTGATAAATAGAAGAGTAAAACTCAATTTTTATTCATCGTTCATAAAACTCAGAAAACCACACTAATATCCATCGTACAAATGCATGAGGATTAGCTGGTGGCCTCGTTCGAAATCACGTGAGAAACACGTGTAACGTAACAAACTCAAATAACAACAAAAAAACATCAAAAGCGTGCTAACGCTTTATTGCAAAAATGAAAACAGCGAAATGCGTAAATAACTCCCGGAACCCATGCAAGCCCATGCAGACGCATGCAGACAAGAAGCAATATCAGTGAATGAGTGTCGTCAACACATAGCATGTTGTTCTAGCTCCTCCGGCCTGCCAGAGGCACCATAGATGTAGGTGAAAGCCATTTGGCACATGGAAGCTGCAGGATTTTCAGAGTATTCTGAGGTTTGTTTTCTGTCCAATTACTTTCTGATTATTACAAGACGGATGGATAAGCAAAAACACAGTTGTAAGTTGATAAGATGTGCTGTTCAATCACAACACAGATGGATAAGCAAGAACATGGTTGTAAGTTCATCAGATGATACACTGTAGTTCTATATAACTGAGATTTTGCCTCTTTTTAGCTAAAATATATCTTTGTGCTAGTACAAATTTCATCTGTGGAGAATTGATTTTCCTAGTTAATTAGATAGTCGGTTGCAGTGTATATTAGATGATCCTAAAGCACGTCACAATCGAAGATTCATACAAAATGAGAGAGCACTTGCATGTTTCAACTCTTAAGCAAAACATCACTTGTTGGATAGAAACCTTAATTAAAAAAATAAAAATAAATAATTGCTTCATTCAAACAATAATGAATTAAAGTAAGAGAAAAAAAAAAAAGAAGAAAAGAATCCTGTATTCTTCTTAGTGATCATGGTTTTATTTGGCTTTCAAGAAATGTTCAATGTCAATTTGCTGATGATTTCTTTCCCCACAGCAGCCACACCAAACTGGAACACCTGCTTAGGATATGCATCACTGGCTGCAGCATGATGAGGAGGAGGAGGAGGCGTGATTGCCCGGCCAGCGAAGTTCCGTTGGCTGATGGTGGCAGTGTTTGTTGTTGCAGTAGGGGTGGGGACCCACGTACCGCCACTTGGGCTCGGTGGTGGGACGCCGCGCTTTGCCTGCAACGATGGAAGCAGGGCCCTCTTCAGCCATTGCTCCTCTTCTTCATCAAGAACTCGAGTGGCTTGGTATGGTTTCATGGTGAGAAATGCTACTAGGACTATACTAATCAAGATTGCTTTTTTAGACATCATTTTGCTTTTTTTTTAAAAAAAAACAACACAAGTTAAGCTCTTTGTCCTTGGATTGGAAAGTGAAATGGAATGGTGATTTTGCAGGTTTGAGGGTGGTGTGTATATATAATGATGAATGCATGGGTGTGTATGTGTTTTTTAGAGGCTGACTATTGACTTCCAAGATTGAATTGGTCTTGATATATTTAGGAATTTCTTTAAGAAAATCATTAGTCTTCATGTGTATTTTTTTTTTAAAGGATTTTACTGTTTATTTTAATGACTATAATGAATTCTAAAAGTTGAAATTGGAAAATAAGTCGTGAAGTTCATTTTTTTAAAAATTTTTTTAGTGAAAATGTGTATTGCTTTATTAATGAAAGAATTTTTTTTTTAAAAAAACAACTTTTATGAGTTTTGTTTTGAGAAATAACACAATAAATATTAAATTATTATAAATTTCAAGATTAATTAAATTAAAACTATAATGTAAAGTTTAGACATTTTCACTTGATTAAAGAATTTATTTAGGACGTCAGCTTAGAATTTAATTAGATTTTTACGAAGTTGCTGAAACGATAACTAAATTTAGTTAAATAAATAAATTCTTCATAATATTTTCATTCTATTGAGTCTATTTTGAGAAAGTTTACTAAATCAATTAAGATTATAGTCATGTATATTGTATTATTTTTCAAGATTTATAATATTAATTATATCAAATATAAGTAATAAAATTAAAATATAAAAAAAATCATTTAAAAGCAAATTCAAAATAAATAGCAAACAAATAATCACAAACTTGATATTTAATTGATAGTTCTTGGGTTAAAATATATTTGTACATGATTGCAAAAATTTTAAACTGTATTATAATTGAAAAGATTTAAAAATATATAATTGTTGGTCCCAAAATCAGAGTACTAAAGTATGTGCAACGGAAATTTTAAATGATCTTGCACCTGAAAACTAACTTTCTGACTCAGTTTCCAGTTTCTATAAAACTCAGTTATAAGCTCAGAGAAAGTTTAAGTTTCAATTTCGAATATACAATTCAATACTTAGTCAAGTATTGAAGGTTTCAAATAAGCAAGCAAACTTAAAGTGCAGAAACTTAAAGAAAGCGATAAATAGCACATGATATTATAGTGGTTCGGAATCAAAGTCCTACATCCACTCTTCCGAACTTAATCGGGAAATTCACTAAGAATCAGTTTATAAGTCTTCTCACGATCTATGGCTAGCCCGTCGGAATCCTTCGTCCTTCGATCTGCTAGAGTCACTCGTCTAGAATCTTCTTGTTCCTGCTTCCTTCTTCAGCTTGAAGTGAGGACGCACCTCGCAACCTTCAATCTGGATGATGAATGTTTTCTGTTCTTCCCAAAACTAAGGTTGTTGGCAAAGCCCGTGATAATACGTATCCCATAATAGGAAACTGAGTGTTGTTTTAAGTAATAATCACCAAGTGTTAGCTTAAGCTTAGAAAGCTCTTGCCTCGTGCACTTAGATAGATGCACATAATGGGTAGCTTAAGTTGGAAGACTTAAGCCTCATGTTCAGATAATACGGAATTCAGAGAGCTTTTGAGAGCTTTTGGCTTTTCAGTTTGATAGAGATTTGGCTAAGTTTTGCGCGAGAGTTCGATTATTGTTTGTGTCAAAGTATCGAGCTATTTATAGGCTAATGGGACGATAATTTGAATTTCTGTCCATTAGACTTGTCGATCCAGCCGTTAGAGACAAAGATTGCATCGTCCAATCATAACCATTCTTCAGTTCTGTTCTGCTCTGCTCTGAGATCTGTTTTCACTTTTGGCAATGTACTTTTTACCTGCCCTTGTTAGATTAAGTTTCAGTATGAAGAATTTCAATTCAAGTTTCTCGTACTAACTTTTTGATTGACACTTTAAGGAATCTTAAGTCTGACTTCCAGTTCCACTTTAGGTTCCTTGTGTCTTTGTGCTTTTCACGTGCTCCTGAATTCTGAAATTGAAAACGGACATTTTCCAAAGTCAGTTTAAGTTTCCTCTTCTCTTCAGTGAAAAACTCAGTTTCCAGAAACTGACTTTTAGACATTCTAAGTTTCAAGCTCCGAAACTTAGTCTTCATCATTTCAAGTTTCTCAGAGTCTCTTCTTTATGTTCTAAAACTTGATTCTTGTCTCCTTGAGCTGGGTATCTCTGATTTCTTCCTTAGAGATTAAATCTCTATCTGCTCGATCTTCAGCTTCAGAGTCTTGTCTATTACAACTCAATTTCATCCTATACAAGGATTACATGTACGAACATACAGGAAACCTAGAAGCTGAGTTTTGACACACCAAATATCAAATAAGGGAGTAAACTGAAACTCAGTTTCTACCAATTTCCCCCTTTTTGGTGTTGTCAAAACCACTCATCTAAAGTCAGGAAAAAGAAGATTTGATAAAGTTAGTTTACAAAGGACACTACTCAGAATACCAATCCTTTAACCGACCTACTCTATTTGATCTTCCCTCTGAATTAGAGAGATATTACTCGTTTAATCAAAATAGAGTGAAATAAGATTGCTAATCACACTGGAACATGTGAATTTAGCCAGGTTAAAAAAAAAAAGTAAAAGGAGTGAGAGAGAGAGACAATGAGAAGTTGTCTTCAATCCATTTTTCAATTTTTAATTAGATAGTGAAAGATTACAATTATAAATCAAAAATTGAAAACAAGGTTCAAAAACTCGAAAATCGGAGATTTACGGAGAATGTTGCTCTGATGAAGATGGCTTAGGATCAGAGAGTTTGCAGCCAAATCCATTAGAGTTTTGAAGTGAGCTTCCCTCCTTAGCTCTTCAGCTTCTTCCCCCTTACTCTTTCAGCTTCTTCTTCCTCCATTTTTCTCTTCTCCTCCTATTCTTTATTTTTCATCTCTTTCTTCACCTTTTTACGCTCCTGTTCGGCCTCAGTAAGCTCCTTCTTGGCCTTCTCAACCTCAGCTTCCAGACTCCTCTACTGCTTAGAAAGCTTCATCATTTTCTCTAGCTTGACAACAATAATGTTCTGATAATTATCAGGAGTTGGAGCTAGAGCTTGAATTTCTTCAATTTCAGTATGGGAGAGAGAGACTTGAGAAATAGGGATTGGAGAAATAGGAGTTTCAGTTTGAACTCCAGGCTCAAAGGAAAAGTCAGTCGGGGGAGTATGTGTGCATCCAAGTATGGTTCCATCTCATTGAGAGTTTGCTTCCAGTAAGCTCATATGGTTAGTAGTCTCTGTCTTACCTCCCCATCAGAAATCTGTCTTGACTTCTTCTGGGCACTCCACTCATTGGCCCAGACTTCTTGTGATCTCTAAAATGTTAAACCCAGTTTGGCCTGTATAATTGGTATGTCCTCCTCATTGAGCTCATGCTTAACAAGATCAAACCTCCTCCACTTCCTGAACTCATCCTTCAACACACTCGCAATCAAAGATTTTTCTTCAAGGATGTCAGGGTATAGCTGTAGGGAGTTTGCTGTCATGAATTGAATCACTTAATCCAAGCAAAACCCAGATCGTTCATGAATGTCAAAATAATCTCCAATCGATAAAACCCTAGCATGCTCCTATTAATTTTATGTGAAGGATAATATGATTACCTTAAATCCGTAGGGTCTGAAAAGATCTTTGCGTTGAATCCTAACTTTAGATCCCACCACGCGATTTGATTAAATCTGCAGAATAAGAAATCAATATAGAACACTAATTTCAAGATTTAATCAAATAAATGAATCAGAAAAGAAGAAGAGGGGTTGTTCTCCATATTAGATTTCAGGTTTGTATCCCAATGCTGTTCAATCCTGCTACAGGTGAGGATTCCAGAGGATTGTGATGTGCAGGACAGAGTTTAATTTCTTCTTCTCCCTCTACACAAACTGACACTCTCTCTCTCTTTCTAGGTTTTCTGTATTTTCTCAACTGATATGATTTGAGAGAAAATAACTGTTATTTATAGACCTAGGGTTGAAACCCTAGTGGGCTCCTTTCAGCTTATTATTTGGGTCAGATATGGGACTTAATGCAAATAATAAAGTGAACCTATAAATTAATTAATTCTCATGTCCACAACTCAAGATATAATTAATTAATTAATATTAATTCTTTTTCACAACGGAATTAATATTGACCTCTTTGTTTTAAAAAGCGCGCCTTTAGGCGATGAGGCGCGCCTCATATTTAGGAATTAACCTCAACATCTTTGAGGTGCGCAGGTTCCCTGGGGCACGGTAAGGCAGCCGAGGCGCGACTATGCAAGATGCGAGGCGGTGAGATTGGCTAGGGTTACTTCTGCCGCCGCAGAGAAAATGCAGAACCTGTGTTTTTTCTTTTCTACCGCTGCCGTACTTTAGAATTTAGGGTTTTATTTTGTTTTGATTTTTCTGAACTTACCAAATTATTTCTTGGCAGAAACATTAGGTTTAAAAATTCTTATTAGCCGTCAACATTAAATTTTCTTTTTACTTTTTTCTAGGCTTTCTTTTACTTTCTTTTCTTTAGGTTTTCTTTTAATTTTCCTTTTTTTAACTTTCCTTTTAAATTCTTATTTACAGTTTATGTTATGTTATCTAGCATTGGGCTTTCCCTTTTTCTAGTTTTATACTTTCTTTGTCCCGCTATAATAGGCTCTTTTCATTTTGACACATTAATTTCGGAATTAGTGTTTAGTAGCTAATTGTGGTTCATAATAAAATTGACAATCGTAATTAACTTGTTTAAGTCTTAAATAAGTTAATTACAATTGTCAATTTTATTATGAACCACAATTAGTTACTAAACACTAGCTCCGAAATTAATGTGTCAAAATGAAAAGAGCCTATTGTAGCGGGACGGAGGGAGTATAATAATACAAATATAAAATCATACAACTAATATTATATGTGCTATATTTTATAAGTTAATTGTTTATTGGCATTATAAATATAATTTTTATTTGATATTTAATATTTAAGTAATAAATAATATGAATATATAATTTTAATATATATATTTTTTGAAATCCTTGAGGCGCTTGCCTCACTCTGAGTCGCCTCACACCCTTATCGCCACACTTTACCTCTCGCCTTTTTAAACTAAGACTGACCTACCCCTTTATTACTGCGTTATGAGAACGAACTGCATTTACTTGACGAAACCTCATATTTAAGGTTACTGACATTCATTAATTAATTGGAGCTTCTGACAAGCTTCACACAATTAATTAATTTCTTATTTTCGTGAGTAGTACCACTCAAAACTTATCACTCGTGCTTGAACTTAATCAGCCTGTAGAACTTTAGCACGATGATTGTTATTGAGCTCCTCAGGAAATGTTCTCATCCAATTACTCGGATATGGTAACCTAACTCCAGTTGTCAGACCGTTTTACACAAATTATTGTCACCCAAGATGTGGGTATACGAGCACGTTACTCAGGCTCTCCATCGTGACAAGTCAAAGCAACAGTCAGCTCGTGCATACTCCTGAACCTTTGTTAGGATTTAGATTCAATCAAGAGACGAGATCTTGTATTATTTGAAGTCAGATAGAAGAATACATCTCACTGTGGTCCAATCAATACGCAACCGCTCGTGCCAGCATATCAAGTGATCAAGGCAGATCACTTCTTTCTGACTATGTTGCAGCCTACATTGACAGACTTGTCCTCAAGCTGTCTCAGCTGTGATCATTATATTTATATCTCACTAGGTCAAGTGATCATACTGTCATCTGCAATCTACAACACGCCATATGATCGTCCCTATCGCTGAGATAAGAGGATCCCGTTGTTTCTTGCATGTAAGTTTGTTTAACAGATATGAAATAAAGCTAAATGTTTGCACACTGTAATAAATGCTTTTAGTATACAAAACACAACAATCTCCCACTTATACTTAAATCATTACATCCGTCATCTAAAATATATAGTGTGTCTATCTAGCCTAGCTATTACATCAACAACTGTTAGTGGTAGGCATCCACCTCAGACCTAGCCCACGAATGTCTTTCGTAAGCCTTCTGTGGTAAGCACTTTTTGAATGAATCAGCTAGGTTGTCTCTAGTGTCAATCTTCTTGATCTACACATCGCCTCTCGATACAATCTCTCGTATGATGTGGTACTTCCTTTCTATGTGTTTGCTCACCTTTTATATGTTGTCCGCAAAATATGATGTTCAATCATCACATTTCATTTTTATTTGTGTAATGTGTAGGCATTATGATGCAATGTGTGAAACTGGCCGTAGAAATCATCTATTTGTAATCGCTCTTGGTTAATATATACTCATATTTTTGGCTAAATGTCTGTATTTGTGCAAAGTTAGAGTGCTGATATATGCATGCGAAGCAATCTTTTGCCATTCGAGGCTTGGACAGGATGGCTGTGCCACGTAAAGATTAACGATTCAGAGAAGCAATAGGGTGAATTTGAAGTGTAAAACTAAGCAGTTTGGTTGATCAAGCTCTGTTTCTGAGATCTTATAAACACTACTGAATGATTTGTTTCTTTTCCACTTATGCATAGTGTTAAACTTTGATAAATCGAAGAGTAAAACTCAATTTTTATTCATCGTTCATAAAACTCAGAAAACCACACTAATATCCATCGTACAAATGCATGAGGATTAGCTGGTGGCCTCGTTCGAAATCACGTGAGAAACACGTGTAACGTAACAAACTCAAATAACAACAAAAAAACATCAAAAGCGTGCTAACGCTTTATTGCAAAAATGAAAACAGCGAAATGCGTAAATAACTCCCGGAACCCATGCAAGCCCATGCAGACGCATGCAGACGAGAAGCAATATCAGTGAATGAGTGTCGTCAACAC
>JAPKLW010008729.1:0-12933 GCA_026898455.1 Plectranthus barbatus | reverse complement strand
TCTGATCCTCATCGATCGCGTCTCAACTTCCTGCCTTGTCGACCGCTTCTGAACAGCGTCGGTCGACGAGGTCTCCTTTGCTTCGTCGATTGTTGCTCAACAACATGCCTCGTCGATCGACGAGGTCTCGAGCACTGGATCCTGATTCCTCTGTTTTTCGACTAGAAACCTGCACGATTCATCAAACACGACATTCCAAGTACAAAATCCAATTCATGCATGAAAACAAGTACAAAAACGATCTAAACACTACACAATCAGTCAAAGAACTATAAGATAAGTTGGTGAAAATCCTAACTTATCAACTCCCCCAAACTTAAACCATTGATCGTCCTCGATCAATTCACAGAAAAGAATTACAATCAAATGCAGATACGAGTGTGCAATGCCTCACAAGCCTATTTCGCAATCCAAGTTTCACTTATTCACAAAAATCATGCAATCCAAACAAATTCTCATTGGTAAACTATTAAGGAGAAACCTCACCGGGCAGTGTTTGCACTCATCGCTCAATCAAGCAAAAAGGGTTTTGAAATTTCACACAATCAAAGTTTTAGTTTATTTCACCATAGGTTTGACAAATTTCTCATCTCTCCACTGCTTGTTAGTGTGGTTTTTCAGGGAATCAGAAAGGTCTTCATTTGGTTGTAATGTGGCTTACCTAATAGGTAGGATATTTTTGGCTAAGTGACTCAAAATATTTCCATCAACACCAAGTCTTTAGCATATCATGCCCACAAAACAATTTTCACACAATCTTGTTCTTTTCCCTCTTCTTTTCATCATTCTCGGGGTTCCTAAGAGCTTACTCTCAATTATTTATGAACAACATAAATGAGTTTCTTTCTCTTTCACCAATGTTCATTTTTCTTTTTCTAACTTTTTCATGGAAACCCCCCTTTTTTCTTTCTTTTCGTTCATGGCCTCACACGGCCTCTCATCACATTCCCACTATTCATACCATCAATAAATCACAATCATCTTATTCATCAACCCTTCTAAGCAAAGAAAAATTCATTCAAGGCTCAAAGGGGCTACAAGTGAAGATTTAAGGTTAGTGTATGGGAGATGGGCTACGAAAGAACATGCCTAAAATCATTTTCACCCTATTACCGCACTTAATGCAACCTCAAGAGAGAAATTCGTCAAATTCTAGGAAATAAATCTAACAACTTTGTCACTCATCAAACGAAAAATTGGCACAAATCCTCACAAGGTAGAAATTTTTTGTTGCTCCTCAATAATTATCCAATTTCGAACAGTTATTATGCAAAGATTTAAGTTTCAAAGATCAACATATCAAGCAAAACAGCTCCTATCATTGGCTACTCTATCACACAGATTATCATTCTCAATCAGCAAATATCTCGATTATCAATCAATAATTCTAGCTTAAGCAAAGACAAGTAAGTAGTCAAAACACCATCATAATCAAAAAGTTCCGACTGTCCTATGTTCAAAAGCTCCTAAACAATGCTCAAACTATTCACTTAAAACAAGTACCACAAATCAAAAGTTCAAAAATACTAATTTTAAGTAAAAAGCCTTGCAGATTGTTCACACTGAAGCAAAAGAACAAGGATGGTGATGGTTCAAATTCGAAAACAAAAACAATGAAAAATCAACAACAAAAAAAAACAGAAAAAAATGAAAACAAACAAACGTTTCCCTTTTCCTATCATCATCCCCCCAAACTTATTCACTCGAAAGAGTGGAAAAGTTTGAAAGTTAGATAAGGAAAAAGAGAAACGATACCTCATTCCTCCTCATCGGAAGGATCCTCCATCTGAACATCGGAAGATGCCCACACTGGCAGTCGGCGGCGGGGGTCCTGTCGAACACTCTGCTGAGGCTGGGAACTGGACTGAGGCTGCGTGTTGAGGAGCAGCTGCCGCATCTGAACATCGAGGTTATCCAACCTCGTGTTCACATTCCGCTGGAAGTTTGCCTGCAAATCAGCCTGCTGCTGCATGTACTGGTAGATCGTCGCCAGATCCACCCCGGAAGATGAAGACTCTCCCGCGAAGTGGTGTGGCGGCTGTCCACCAGTCTGATCGGGAATGTGCTGTCCTCCCTCGTCATCCTCGTCCTCGTCCTCCTCATTGGCTTCTGGGGGCGGCTGTGTCTCTCTCTGGTCCGGCTGGGTCCATGGTCGGTGTCGAAGTCTGGAGGTGCCTGGACCTCCTCGTGCACCGGTCATCAACCTCATGTGGGCGGGGGTGCTCATCAACCAATTATCACGGAAGTGATAATCGGTGACGTGTGTGAGGTACCGGTTCGGCAGTGGAAACTGGTCTCCATTGGACATTCGCAGGGACCAACCTCTCTCCTGCGGCGAAATCATCATCATCCTCACCAAAGCCCCCGTGCCAAGACCTCGGTTGTCATCGTCGAGCTCCTCAAACTGTGACAAGTCAATCCCCACAAATTCTGCAATCGCGGTGATCAATCCCCCGCTCCAAATGTTGCCTTTCTTGGCCTTGATATGCTTCCTCCAATGGTCCATGACAAACGCTCCGAAGCTGAACTTCCCCTCCGTCAGCATGCAGTAGAGGGCATAAAGTTCTCCAATTCTGACCTTGCCGCTCTCGTTCCTGCTGGAAATTGACACCCCCATACATCTCTGGATGTATCTGAAAACAGGGTTGTCGATGGAAGAAGCCTTCAAATTCCCCGAGTCGAACACGCGCAAGTCTTTGCTGGCATCTGCAGCGATTTGGGACCAGAAGCGAGCACTATCGAAGCTTGGGGGAGGAACACCATCTCCCCCTTCGTAGACTCCCCAAATTTTCTCGAGCTGGTTCCTTGGGAGCTTGTGGTAATTGTTCATCAGCTGGAACCCAATTGTGGTAGGCTCTGCTCCTGGCTCGACCTCAAAGACTCGGAGTGATGCAAAGAACTCCAAGACCAATGCCGGATAAGTTGGCCAACGGCCTGTCACCCATGCACCCCAGCCAATCCTCTCCAAGAGGTTCTCAACATCGTCACGAATGCCCAGCAGATGCATTGTCTCCGGGCAGGGATAGAGTGTCTGCCAAATCGCGAACTCTTCCCCCAAGAACTTCTCATAACGTTTCTGATGAGACCGTTTGGTGAATGTGGGTTGGAAGTCCATTGTCAATATGCAAGGGTAGTGAAAGGATTTGTCAAAATTCATCACCATTCTTCACAAAATCCCAATGCAAGCATATCCAATTTGAGCAAAAATCCGAAGAAATCGATGTACCCATGCAAAATTGGTTCGACATTCATGCAATTCACTCTCAATTCTAGCCTATTATCATCACGTTTGACAGAATTTGGTCCAGAAATAATATAGCTAGAAAATCACCCAAACAAGAAAAATTCCCCCCAAACATTCGTATGAAAAATTCAATGAAACTCAAGCACAAATCAATCACGAGCAAGCATATCGATGAAAACCACAAACCATATCGAGTAATCACCACGAATAGCAACGAAATCGACAAAATTTGCAAAATAAAAACAAGGGCTCCAAACTCAAATTTTATCAAAAATCATGCTCAAATCCTTCAAATCATGTGAAATAATCGAAAAGGAGAGTGTTAGGATACATACCGTGGTTGATTTCGACGATTTTGGAGAGAAAAGTTCGAATTTGGGGTTGGGAGAGAAAAACCGTGCGTGTGTTTGTGTTTGTGTTTGTGAGGAAGAAAATGAGGTGAGGGGGTTTAAAAACTCGTCTCTGTTCGCGGCCCAAAATTGACCGCGTCGATCGACGAGGGGTCTTCGTCGATCGATGAAGCCCATTTTTCCTCTCGATCGATGCCAATTTCTGGCGATCGTCGTGGCCCGACTGGACTCGACACAATTTTGAAAAAAAAACGAAACTGAACTGACTCAAAAGTAAAAGAAATAAATAAAACAGGAAACTGTTGGGTTACCTCCCAACCAGTGCTTGGTTTATTGTCGCTAGCTCGACAATACCTAACTTTTAAGGGCGGTTCAAGTAGTACTTCTCCACTGCTCCAATCTGAAGAGGGGTGTAGTACGGTTTCAGGTTTTGCCCGTTCACTCTGAAGGTCTTTCCATCTTGTCCGGCTAATTCAACTACACCGTTCATGAATTGGCTGATTACGGTGTATGGTCTGGCCCACTTTGATTGAAGCTTTCCGGGCATGAATCGAAGACGGGATTTGAAGAGGAGAACCTTATCACCTGAAGTGAAGACATGCGAGCGGATCTTTTTGTCGTGGAATCTCTTCGCTCGATTCTTGTAGATGACGTTGTTCTCATAGGCCTCGTCCTGAAAGTCTTCTAATTCATTCAGTGCCATGGCGCGGTCTTCTGCGGCTGTCTTCCAATCCAAATTCAATTCTTTCACCGCCCTCCAAGCTTTGTGCTCCATCTCGACAGGAAGGTGACATGATTTTCCGAAGATCAGCTGATACAGAGAAGTCCCAATCGGTGTTTTGTAGGCGGTGCGGTATGCCCAAAGTGCATCATCGAGAACTGCCGCCCAATCCTTTCTTTGCTTGACCGTCTTCTCCAATATCTGCTTGATTTCTTTGTTGGATAATTCCGTCAACCCGTTCCCTTGAGGGTGATATGGAGTGGTGACACGGTGCTTTACTCCGTATCTGGCAAGGAGAGATGAGAGCCATCTGTTGCAAAAGTGTGATCCCCCATCGCTGATCAGGGCTCTCGGTGTTCCGAATCTTGTCATCAGCTTCTTCAGGAACTTGATAACGACTTTGGAGTCGTTGGTGGCTGTCGGAATGGCTTCGACCCACCGCGATACATAATCAACTGCCAACAGGATGTATGTGAATCCTTGCGATTTCGGGAAGGGTCCCATGAAATCGATCCCCCAAACATCAAATATTTCAACTTCAATCACCGGTGTTTGTGGCATCTCATTCTTTCGCGATATGTTGCCGGTCCTCTGGCATCGATCACAGCCCGTTATCCATCCACGACAGACTTCATAGATGGAAGGCCAATAGAATCCGCTTGCAAGGATTTTGAAGGCAGTCCAATTGGCCGAATGGTGTCCACCAGTAGGAGATGAATGGCATGCTTCGAAGATTTTGTGCCACTCGGACTGGGGCACACAGCGGCGAATGACGCCGTCAGCACATCTACGCCACAGGTAGGGATCCTCCCAATAGTAGAATCTGACGTCGTGCAGAAACTTTTTCTTTGCATAAGGGGAGCAATCCGGGGGAAGTACACCGCTGGCCAAGAAGTTGGCGAAATCTGCGAACCATGGAGTTTTGGATTCATATATTTCCTTCATGTCCCTCAAGGCATAGACCTGTTCGTCGGGGAATGTCTCTCGGATTGTCAATTGCTGATCGTCCCCCTTCACTGGCAGTTCGAGCCTCGACAGGTGGTCGGCGATGACATTCTCGCTTCCCTTTCTATCCTTGATCTCCAAGTCAAACTCTTGCAACAATAAAATCCACCGAATCAGTCTGGGCTTGGCATCTTGTTTTGCAAACAAGTACTTGATTGCTGCGTGGTCGGTGTAGACAATTGTTTTTGAGCCTATCAGATAAGGCCGGAATTTGTCGAACGCATACACCACTGCAAGCATCTCCTTTTCTGTCGTGGTGTAGTTGCACTGAGCAGGATTCATAATTTTGCTGGCATATTGGATCACATGGAAGAGTCTTCCTTTCATTTGGCCCAGAGCTGCTCCAACAGCATAATCGCTGGCGTCGCACATTAATGTGAAAGGCTCATCCCAATCTGGTGCAGTCAGGACTGGTGCAGTCACCAGTGCTTCTTTCAATCTCTCGAATGCTTTCAGACACTCTTCATCAAACACGAAGGACACATCCTTCTCCAACAAGTTGCACAGTGGCCGGGATACCTTTGAGAAGTCTTTGATGAACCTCCTATAGAATCCTGTATGACCTAGGAAACTTCAGACGGCTTTGACGTTTGTTGGTGGTGGCATCTTCTCAATGGCTATCACTTTGGCTTGATCTACCTCCAATCCTTCGGCTGACACTCGATGCCCCAACACGATTCCTTCCCTCACCATGAAATGACACTTCTCCCAATTGAGGCATAGATTTGTCTCGGTGCATCTCTTGAGCACAGTAGCCAAATTCTACAAACAAACATCATATGAGCTACCAAAAACCGAGAAGTCATCCATAAATACCTCCATGATGTCCTCGATCAAGTCGTGGAAGATTGCAGTCATGCATCTCTGAAAGGTGGCCGGCGCATTGCATAGTCCAAAGGGCATCCGTCGGTAGGCGAATACTCCATAAGGACAGGTGAATGCCGTCTTGTGTTGATCTTCCGGCGCCACAGCTATCTGATTGTACCCTGAGTAACCATCAAGAAAGCAGTAAAAAGGATAACCAGATAATCTATCTAGCATTTGATCAATGAATGGAAGAGGGTAATGATCCTTGCACGTGGCGGAATTCAAAGCTCGGTAGTCAATGCAGACTCGCCATCCCGTGATTGGTCTTTGCGCTACTTCCTCTCCATCATCGTTCTTCACAATTTGCATTCCTCCTTTCTTGGCTACTACTTGTGTAGGGCTTACCCACTTGCTGTCGGAAATCGGGTAGATCATGCCATGGTCAAGGAGTTTGAGAACCTCCTTCTTGACAGCCTCTTGCATGATGGGATTCAGACGTCGTTGTGCTTGTCTCTTTGGTTTCGCATCCTCTTCAAGGATGATCTTGTGCATGCACAACGAAGGACTGATTCCTTTGATGTCTCCCAAGGTCCATCCAATGGCGGACTTGTATGTTCGCAAAACTCGCAACAGCTTGTCAAGTACCCCCTGTGAAAGATAAGCAGAAACGATAACAGGGTAAGTGCTGTCTGAGCCTAGGAATGCGTACCTGAGATGTGATGGGAGTGTCTTGAGCTCCAGAATTGGTGGATTGGAGCTGGAGATCGGCTGTCTTGGGGTTCCGTCGATCGACGAGTATGCTTCGTCGATCGACGCAAGTGCGGTCTTGGCGTCGATCGACGAGACATCAGACTCGGTCGATGCGGGCTCTCTGTAGCAGCTCGGCAGTGATTCTCTTTTAAGTTCTTTCTCTCGGGTGATTTCCTCGAACACATCTAGTTCCATGACTAGATTCAGGATCTCCTCAGTGGCTTCATCCAGATTTTCAGAAGAGGAGAGGGAATGTTGCAAACAGTTTTCCAGAAAATTCGCCTCACTTTTGAGACAAGTGAAGGGGGATGACATTACCGGGATGAAGCAATTGATCATGTGGCACTCTTCTGCATAACTTCCATCGTCGTGCTTCTGCATTGCCTTATAGATTGAGAACGTGACGGACTCATTGTTTACTCGAAACGTCAGCTTGCCATCTCGGATGTCGATCAATGCCCCTCCGGTTTTTAGAAATGGTCTCCCAAGGATTAGAGGAATATTTCGATCCTCCTCCATGTCAAGTACCACAAAATCGGCTAGGATTATGAAATCCTTTACTTTCACCAGCACATCTTCAACAATGCCCTTCGGATAGGAGACTGATCGATCAGCCATCTGCAGTGAGATCGTCGTGGGCTTGATGCTGCCGATCTTTAGCCGCTTGAAGATTGAAAGCGGCATCAGATTGATTGATGCCCCCGAGTCACAAAGAACCTTGCCGAAGGTCTCACCTCCGATGATACAAGAGATTGTGAAAGAACCCGGATCTTCCCTCTTGATTGGCATCTTCTTTTGGATGATAGCGCTGCATTCTTCAAAAAGGTTGACCATCTCGTGTTCCAGGAACGGTCTTTTCTGAGAGACCATGTCTTTCAGAAACTTGATGTACCCGGGCATCTCTTGAAGAGCTTCTACCAATGGAATGTTGATATGCACCTTCTTCATTATCTCCAGAAATCGTGCATATCTTTCGTTCATCTTGGTCTTGGCAAACCGCTGCGGATACGGCAGAGGCGGTTTCTTCATTGGCGGTTGAGGAGCAGCCATCGAGCGACGAGGTTCAGGCTCGATCGATGCCTCTTTTGAGGCTCCATCGATCGACGAGGATGCTCCGTCGGTCGATGGAGCTTCGCCTGTGGCGGTTTCTGCCTCTTCTTCGGCTTCTTCTTCATCTCGGGCGCCTTTTTCTGATTGTTCAGGCCCTTCATAGGTCTTGCCCCCTCTCAGAGTGATAGCGTTCACTTGATTCCTCTGATTCTGATTCTTGGGATTGACCTGGGTGTTGCTCGGAAGTTGCCCCGGCTTGTGTTTGGTCCCAAGAGCATCGGCGATCTGACTGACTTGATTTTCAATGATCTGCACATGCTTCTGCACCTGATCGACCTTTGTGTTCACACCAGAGATTTCTTGCTTCAACTTGGTCACAGTATCCGTGGATCCTTCCATGAACTTGGCTAAAATCTCCTCCAGATTTGGCTTCTTCTTCTCTATCACTTCTCCATTTTGTACGGCGAATCCTGGCGGTGGTTGCTCTGCAGCTTGTGGATTTGCATAAGAGAATCCAGGATGATTCCTTGCATGGTTGAAGGCATAGGGCTGGTTATGCTGCTGATTGTGTTGCTGAAATCCTCCACAGTAATTGTTGTGATAACCGCCTCTTTGAACGAAATTCACATCAGCATTGTTCTCCTCGATCGGCCCTTGCACTGCATCAACTGCAGCAACTGTTTTCTCTTGCTTCAGGTTAGCGAACTCTTCCCTGAGCTTTTTCAGCTCGGATGCCAAATCTGGTTGCTCGGCAACTTTTTCCACAGCTTTTTCCACCACTTTCTCTACAGCTTTCACAGGCCGAGTTCGGCTTGTAGACCACCGTTGAGTGTTGTTGGCCATCTTCTGGAAGAACTCCATGGCCTTTTTCCCACTTTTCGTCATGATTGTGTCTCCAAGTGTGGTGTCCACCAGTTTGGCTGTTTTGTCATTGAGCCCTTCATAGAATGCTTCAGCTTGTTCTCCCGGCGGAAAACCATGTCCGGGACAGGCTCTCAGTAGGTCCTTGAATCTCTCCCATGTCTCGCTAAAGCTTTCATCAGGCCTTTGAGCGAACCTGACTGTGCCTTATCCCTCAGAGAGAATGCGAACAGACGCATTCGGATGGCACTCTTGCTGACTCCTCCAATTTTCACAGTATTGCAGAGCATAATGAATTTGTCCAAATGCACATAGGGATCCTCGGTAGCTCTTCCTCCGAATTGGTTTTGTTGCACCATCTGTACCAGTCCGGTCTTCAGTTCAAAATTGTTGGCATTGATGCCAATCTTGAAATCAGTCTCCTTGAACCGAGGTTTGTACCGGTTCTGCATGGCTTCTTCCTCCTCCTCATCGTCAGACTCTTCTGGAGGATCCTGATTGCCTTCCTCTCCATTGTCGGGATTGTCCTCAAACAGTGGGTTGTCCCTTTCCAAATGATATTGTTGGATTTGCGCTCTCATAGCTTGGACTTCTTAGAGAAGCAAAGCCTGCTCCTCTGCAGTTAGAACTGGTGGAGGCGGTGGTGCGTTATCTCCCATCGTGTTATTACTTGAGCCTTCCTGAACACGCTTGTTTCTTCGGATTCTTCTGCAAGTAGCTTCAATGTCCGGATAATAGTAGAGTGGGTCCTTTCCTCTGGCTCTTGTACTCATGCACTACCTATACAACAAAGGAGGTAGTGAGATACAACTGGAAAGATAAAACAAAACGAACTGAAATTTTGAAAAAGAAACACGAACACGTCGATCGACGAGACGTATGCATCGATCGACGGAAGTAAAATAGCTTCGTCGATCGAGGCTAAAACGCGTCGGTCGACGAGAAAAACGAAAATGCGAGAAAATTCAGAAAAATACAAAAATTACAGCCTAAGGCAATATTTCAATCACAGATTTAATAGTAAGATTAATTCTATTCTTTCCCCGGCAACGACGCCAAAATTTGATCACTAAAATTATTAAACAGTGACTTAGCAAAGCTAATAATATAGCGGCAAAGATAAAATTATCGATCCCTCAGGGAAAGAAGTAACGAATAACCTTTAAGTACTAAATCAGGCGTTCTTGAAAATATTGAATAGGAAAATCGAATGAACGGGTTTTGGTTGTTTTGGAAATCGCAATCTTTGCAATAAAAAATTAACAGGAAACTTGAAAAGCTTTTGAAGTCAAATAAGAGAAGTACAGATTCCAGGGATATCTAGCTATCAAGTATAACATGTATGAACGAATCGATTAATTCCCAATTTTAATTCCTCTTCGTAGTGAAACATCAGAAAATTATTACGAACTTCTTTGTCTGACAATTCGTAAAGTAGATTAGTCAATTACCTATCTCCGTTCGGTCTCAAGATAAATTAACTAACTCCCAAGTTCTACAGGTTTATTCCTACAATTAATCTCCTTCAGTTACGACAAGAAATTAGATTATATTGTGAAAATCTCTTTCAATTGAAAACTATTACAGTTACGTCTCTAGAATTCAACTAGTAATCCTAAGTTGTGGCCAACATACTTAAAGATTAAGAATAAAACCAGATTTCACAAACTACGGAGGGAAAGGGAAAATAATTCGATTAATCACAACATGCATACATTGATAGTTCGAAACCCTAGAATCTGAGAAGGGATTTAGTTACACATATTCATGATAATATTCATCAAAGAAAAATACAACCTGAATTGCATAAAAACTGGAATCCGGAAATCTTCTCGTAGAAACTTGTCTTCAAACATAAAAATTCTTCAACTCTAATATTCTAATAATTGCTCTAATTTTCTCTCTCTAATTCTAGTCTCTCTACAGTAGAAGTCGAAATTTACATGAATTTATAATGATGAAAGATGTATCTAGCAGTATTCTAGGATTAGATATGCCTCTATCTCCAAATCAGATAAGAAACAGGATTTCCGCATGCGCGTCGACCGCATCTGATCCTCATCGATCGCGTCTCAACTTCCTGCCTTGTCGACCGCTTCTGAACAGCGTCGGTCGACGAGGTCTCCTTTGCTTCGTCGATTGTTGCTCAACAACATGCCTCGTCGATCGACGAGGTCTCGAGCACTGGATCCTGATTCCTCTGTTTTTCGACTAGAAACCTGCACGATTCATCAAACACGACATTCCAAGTACAAAATCCAATTCATGCATGAAAACAAGTACAAAAACGATCTAAACACTACACAATCAGTCAAAGAACTATAAGATAAGTTGGTGAAAATCCTAACTTATCAACTCCCCCAAACTTAAACCATTGATCGTCCTCGATCAATTCACAGAAAAGAATTACAATCAAATGCAGATACGAGTGTGCAATGCCTCACAAGCCTATTTCGCAATCCAAGTTTCACTTATTCACAAAAATCATGCAATCCAAACAAATTCTCATTGGTAAACTATTAAGGAGAAACCTCACCGGGCAGTGTTTGCACTCATCGCTCAATCAAGCAAAAAGGGTTTTGAAATTTCACACAATCAAAGTTTTAGTTTATTTCACCATAGGTTTGACAAATTTCTCATCTCTCCACTGCTTGTTAGTGTGGTTTTTCAGGGAATCAGAAAGGTCTTCATTTGGTTGTAATGTGGCTTACCTAATAGGTAGGATATTTTTGGCTAAGTGACTCAAAATATTTCCATCAACACCAAGTCTTTAGCATATCATGCCCACAAAACAATTTTCACACAATCTTGTTCTTTTCCCTCTTCTTTTCATCATTCTCGGGGTTCCTAAGAGCTTACTCTCAATTATTTATGAACAACATAAATGAGTTTCTTTCTCTTTCACCAATGTTCATTTTTCTTTTTCTAACTTTTTCATGGAAACCCCCCTTTTTTCTTTCTTTTCGTTCATGGCCTCACACGGCCTCTCATCACATTCCCACTATTCATACCATCAATAAATCACAATCATCTTATTCATCAACCCTTCTAAGCAAAGAAAAATTCATTCAAGGCTCAAAGGGGCTACAAGTGAAGATTTAAGGTTAGTGTATGGGAGATGGGCTACGAAAGAACATGCCTAAAATCATTTTCACCCTATTACCGCACTTAATGCAACCTCAAGAGAGAAATTCGTCAAATTCTAGGAAATAAATCTAACAACTTTGTCACTCATCAAACGAAAAATTGGCACAAATCCTCACAAGGTAGAAATTTTTTGTTGCTCCTCAATAATTATCCAATTTCGAACAGTTATTATGCAAAGATTTAAGTTTCAAAGATCAACATATCAAGCAAAACAGCTCCTATCATTGGCTACTCTATCACACAGATTATCATTCTCAATCAGCAAATATCTCGATTATCAATCAATAATTCTAGCTTAAGCAAAGACAAGTAAGTAGTCAAAACACCATCATAATCAAAAAGTTCCGACTGTCCTATGTTCAAAAGCTCCTAAACAATGCTCAAACTATTCACTTAAAACAAGTACCACAAATCAAAAGTTCAAAAATACTAATTTTAAGTAAAAAGCCTTGCAGATTGTTCACACTGAAGCAAAAGAACAAGGATGGTGATGGTTCAAATTCGAAAACAAAAACAATGAAAAATCAACAACAAAAAAAAACAGAAAAAAATGAAAACAAACAAACGTTTCCCTTTTCCTATCATCATCCCCCCAAACTTATTCACTCGAAAGAGTGGAAAAGTTTGAAAGTTAGATAAGGAAAAAGAGAAACGATACCTCATTCCTCCTCATCGGAAGGATCCTCCATCTGAACATCGGAAGATGCCCACACTGGCAGTCGGCGGCGGGGGTCCTGTCGAACACTCTGCTGAGGCTGGGAACTGGACTGAGGCTGCGTGTTGAGGAGCAGCTGCCGCATCTGAACATCGAGGTTATCCAACCTCGTGTTCACATTCCGCTGGAAGTTTGCCTGCAAATCAGCCTGCTGCTGCATGTACTGGTAGATCGTCGCCAGATCCACCCCGGAAGATGAAGACTCTCCCGCGAAGTGGTGTGGCGGCTGTCCACCAGTCTGATCGGGAATGTGCTGTCCTCCCTCGTCATCCTCGTCCTCGTC
>JAPKLW010008728.1:0-12933 GCA_026898455.1 Plectranthus barbatus | reverse complement strand
CGATAATTTTGTATTCTTTTCTTTTCAGAGAGCTTATGAGAATTCTAATTATTTCTTTGAGCTTCTTTTTCACACATCTTTTCACCACTACTTTATCATATCTTATCACCAATTCACTAATCAATCCCCATATATACCACAACTCAAGACACGAGTGAAACAATACTTTTCTTAATCTCATAGACAAGGAAAGAAAAACTGTACAGGCTCAAAATGGCTAACTAGGGAAAATTTTATTGTGAAGGGACAATGTTTAGGATATTGGGTTCACTAAGATGGCCTAATATCATTTCCTAAACTTGTGCATACTATGCAGTCTCAACACAGAAAATAGGCAAGTTCTAGAGAAATCAAGACACACATGTGAATCTCACATCAAATGAAATAAAGGCTCGAATTCTCACACAAGGATTCAAAAATTTTCTTCCACAGTCAATTTCAAATCAGCTCAATCAGCATGCAAGTATAAGTGTCAAATCAGTCATATCATGCGGTATTCTACATTAATAGGCATCTAACCACAATCTCAATCAATTCAATACTCAACCCTCAATCAATTCTAATATCACAATCTCGTTCAGGTTATCTCAAAACTCAAAAATTTTCCCCACAAAATAGCATAAAATAGAAAGGTACGAAAAATTAAAGATAGAAAGCAGAATAAATAAAAGATAGGACGTTCCATCTCTTGTCCACATCCCCCCAAACTTATTTCCAACTCAAAGAGTGGAATAAGTTTGAAAATCAGACAAAAGAGGGAACGATACCTGGTAGTTGATCTCAGACATCAACTTTTTTATCCCCCGGAGTCTTCAATCACCATTAGGGAGGTCGGGTCCAGGCAGGTCCTTTTGCGACCTCCTTACCATCTTTGTTCTTGAAAACTTGCATCCCCCATTTCTTGGTGTCTTTTTCCAGAAGGACCTTGTGTGTGCAAAATGAGGGCCTGATCCCCTTGATGTCTCTCAATGTCCCCCCAATGGCGGACTTGTACTTCCGTAGAACTCGTAGTAATTTTTCCAACTTCCCATACCTAAGGTGTGCCGGAAGCATCTTGAGTTCCAGAACCAGCGGATCAGAGTTAGATTGCAGTTTTCCCTGATTTGCGTCGGTTGACATGGGTGAAACTGCCGCAATCCCTTTTCTACGTCGCGCTGCTTCTGCCGATGAACTCTCCGTGTCTGACTTCCTTCGTGCGTCGATCGATGTGACTGTTGCATCAATTGATGTGGCTCCTAAGGCTGCGTCGATCGATGCATGGTGTGCGTCGATCGACGTGGAGGCAGTTCCACGTTTTCCCTTCTTTTTCTGGCTGCGTCTGCTTGGAAATCGCTCCCGATTGTTCTCTTTTCCATGTGTTATTACCTCGGGTACATCCAGCTCCACCACAAAATCCACAAGCTCATCGTCCGCCTTATCCGAATCTGAAGACAAAAATAAAGAGTGTAGTAAGCAGTTCTCCAGAAAGTCCGGATCAGTTTTAAGAGAAGGAAAGGGAGAGGAAATCACCGGATTTGAACAATTGATCATGTGGCACTCTTCCTGGTAGCTCCCTTCATTATGCTTCTGCACTGCTTTGTAGATGGGGAAGGTGACCGACTCGTCATTAACTCAGAACGTCAGTTTGCCGTCTCGAATGTCAATCAATGCTCCAGCAGTCTTCAAGAAAGATCTCCCCAAGATAAGTGGGATGTTGTGGTCTTCTTCCATGTCAAGCACCACGAAGTCTGCTGGAATGATGAAGTCTTTCACCTTCACAAGTACGTCTTCTACGATGCCTCTTGGGTAGGACACCGATCTGTCAGCTATCTGCAATGATATGGTCATTGGTTTGATGCTCCCGATCTCTAGTCGCTTGAAGATTGACAGTGGCATTAAGTTGATGGATGCGCCGGAATCGCAAAGGACCTTCCCAAAGGTCTCTCCTCCAATGACACAGGGGATCGTGAAGGATCCCGGGTCTTCTCTCTTAAGCGGCATCTTCTTCTGAGTAATTGCGCTGCATTCTTCGAACAAGTTGACCCTCTCGTGCTCCATGAAGGGTCTTTTCTGAGAGACCATATCCTTCAAAAACTTCAAATACCCCGGTATCTCTCGTAGTGCCTCAATCAGCGGGATGTTGATATTTACTTTCTTCATGTTCTCAAGAAAGCGTGCATACTTCTCGTTCATCTTTGATTTGGCAAACCGCTGCGGATATGGCAAGGGAGGCTTATACATAGGTGGCTGGACAGGAGTGGGCGTCGATCGACGTGAGGTCTCATCGATCGACGTGGCCTTTGGATTAGCATCGATCGACGGCGATTCTCCGTCGATCGACGGGGCTGCGTCAGCGACAGCTTCTTTGGCCTGCTCGACATCTTCATCCTCTTTTGAACCAGTCCTTGCTTGCTTTGGCCCTTCATAGGATTTTCCCCCTCTCAGAGTGATGGCATTCACTTGGTTCCTCTGATTCTGATTCTTGGGGTTCATCTGAGTGTTGCTCGGAAGTTGCCCCGGCTTGTGCTGGGCTCCGAGGGCATCGGCGATCTGGCTGACCTGGGTTTCTATGATTTGTACATGCTTCTGCACCTGGTCCACTTTAGTATTCACGCCTGCAATTTCTTGCTTTAGCTTGGCTACCGTATCGGTGGAGCCTTCCATGAATTTAGCCAAAATCTCCTCGAGATTTGGTTTCTTCTTCTCCACCACTTCTCCATCTTGCACTGCAAACCCAGGTGGTGGTTGCTCAGCGGCTTGGGGGTTCGCGTAGGAAAATCCAGGATGGTTCCTCGCATGATTAAAAGTGTACGGCTGGTTGTGCTGCTGATTATGCTGCTGATATCTTCCACGGTAGTTGTTTTGGTAACCACCCATTTGCATGAAATTTACAGCGGCACAATCCCCCTCAGACGGAGCTTGCACTGGCTCTACTACAGCAACTGTTTTCTCTTGCTTCAGTGCAGCGAAGTCTTCCCTTAGCTTTTTCAGTTCGGTTGCCAAATCAGGTTGTTCGGCAACTTTCACCACCACTTTCTCGACCGCCATCACAGGCCGAGTTCGACTTGAGGACCACCGTTGAGTGTTGTTGGCCATCTTTTGGAAGAATTCTGTAGCCTTCTTTCCACTTTTCGTCATGATGGTGTCTCCCAGTGTGGTGTCCACCAACTTGACGGTCTTCTCATTGAGTCCCTCGTAGAATGCTTCTGCCTGTTCTCCTGGCGGAAAGCCATGTCCGGGGCAAGATCTCAGTAGCTCTTTGAATCGCTCCCATGTCTCACTGAAGCTCTCATCAGGTCTTTGAGCGAATCTGATGATTTCCTTCCTTCTCTGCCTGATGACATTCGGGGGGAAGAAGTTTCCCAGGAACTCATTCCTCAATTCAGTCCATGTGCTAATACTTTCCTTGTCCAGTGCAGTGAACCATGATTGTGCCTTATCCCTCAGAGAGAATGCGAACAAACGCATTCGGATGGCACTCTTGCTGACTCCTCCGATCTTGACAGTGTTGCAGAGCATAAGGAACTTATCCAAATGCGCATAGGGGTCCTCAGTAGCTCTTCCTCCAAATTGATTTTGTTGCACCATCTGTACCGATCCGGTCTTCAGCTCAAAATTGTTGGCATTGATGCCAATCCTGAAGTCTGTCTCCCTGAACCGAGGTTTATACCGGTTCTGCATGGCCTCCTCTTCTTCCTCATCGTCAGACTCCCCTGGCGGATCCTGGTTGTCATCCTCTTCATTGTCGGGATTGTCCTCAAACAGTGGGTTATGGCGAAGATCCCTTCCATTCGGATTGTTCCTCTCGAGGTCTCTTTCCAGATTGTACTGTTGGATTTGCGCCCTCATAGCTTGGACTTCTTGGAGAAGCAAAGCCTGCTCCTCTGCAGTTAGCACTGGTGGAGGCGGTGGTACGTAATCTTCCATCGTGTGATTACTTGAGCTTTCCTGAGCACGCTTATTCCTTCGAATCTTTCTGCAAGTGGCTTCAATGTCCGGATAGTAATACAGCGGGTCTTTTCCTCTAGCTCTTGTACTCATGCACTACCTGTACAGCAAAGGAGGTAGTGAGGTAAAACTGAAAATAAAACGAAACGAACTGAAATAAACAACTGAAATTCTGAAAAAGGAAAACGTCATCGATCGACGAGATGTGGCGTCGATCGACGTGAAATACGAAAAATCGAGAAAAATTTCAGAAAATACAAAAATTACAGCCTAAAGCAATATTTCAATCACAGACTTAATAGTAAGATTAATTCTGTTCACTCCCCGGCATCAGCGCCAATTTGATCACTGTAATTTCTACAGATTAATTATAGAAATAGTGGCAAATAAATTTGTAAACCCTAAAGTTATCGATCCAGGGGAATGAAGCAACGAAAAACCTTAAGTACTAAATCGTAAGTTCTCAAAATACTAGTCAGGAAAATCAATTAAAAAGTTTTGGTTGTTTTGAAAATCGCAATACTTGCTAATGAAAATTAAACAGGAAATTAAAAAGCTTTTAGATTCAAATAAGAGAAGCAAAGATTCTAGGGATATCTACCTATCAAGTATGACATGTATGAATGAATCGATTAATTCCCAATTTTAATTCCTCTTCGTAGTGAAACATCAGAAAAGTATTACGAACTTCTTTGTTGGACAATTCGTAAAGTAGATTAATTAATTACCTATCTCCGCTCGGTCTCAAGATAAATTAACTAACTCCAAAGATCAACAGATTTCTTCCTACAATCAATCTCCTTCAGTTACGACAAGAAATCAGATTATATTGTGAAAATCTCTTTCCATTGAAAACTATCACAGCTACGTCTCAAGTAATCAACTAGATAATCCTAAGATGTGATCAGGAAATCAAGATTATGAATAAGCACAGATTTCACAAACTACGAAGGGAAGGGGAAAATAATTTAATTAATCAAACATGTATACATTGATAATTCGAAACCCTAGAATCTGAGGAAGAGATTAGTTACACATATTCATAGTATTATTCATCATAGATAGATAAAACTTGAATTGCATAAAAACTTGAGTCTGAATGTCTTCCCACAAAAATATGTCTTCAAACATAAACCTAAAAACTCTTGGAATCTCTAAAATCTGAAATCTGGAATGAGGAATTATTGGGGATTAATGGGGCGGCTCTGAAAAATCGAATTTACATAGGTATTTATAATGGTGGATGTGTATCCTATCAAATCTAGGGCTAAAGATATGAAAAATCTCGAATTAAGCCGATTTCCCGCGCCAACAGGTCCACGTCGATCGACGCGGCATCCCCGTCGATCGCCGTGGCTTCCAAATCACCGTCGATCGATGCTGATTGGCGTTTGTCGACGCAGCTTCTCGCCCCTTCTGCGCGGTCTCACAGTTTTGGCCATAACTTCCTCTCCCGAACTCCGATTGACCCGATTCCAGTTGCGTTGGAGTGCTAACTCAAAGCTTCATCCATTGACATGCGCCAATAGCTCGAATTCCTTTTGTGGAAGAAATATTCACTGCTACTCTTACACGTCACTGCTTCCGGAACGGATTTCTCGTGAACTTAGGCCTAAAACCATACAAAAACACCAAAATGCGCATAATACCACCTAATATAGACTCATGCATAGAATATATATATAAACTCAATAAAACTACATAAAATAGTATAAATATAATATAGATAAGTGAGTGAAATAATGAACTTATCAGACCGCGGTGGCGAATACCTCGGTAACGAGTTCCTGCAGTATTTGTCAGAAAACGGGATTATATGCCAGTGGACTGCACCGGGTACTCCCCAGCAAAACGGTGTAGCTAAAAGAAGAAATAGGACTCTTCTAGAGATGGTAAGATCAATGATGAGTTATGCAAACTTACCAATTTCATTTTGGGGCTACACATTGGAGATAACATCTTACGTGCTAAATGTGGTGCCTTCTAAATCAGTTCCTAAGACGCCTTCTGAGCTCTTCCTTGGTCGCAAACCGAGTTTGTGCAAGTTTAGAGTATGGGGCTGTCTGGCACACGTACTGTCGAAGGAACCTGATAAGTTAGAAAGCAGGTCAAAAGTAATGTTGTTCATAGGGTATCCCAGACAAACGAAAGGTGGTTACTTTTACTGTCCTGAGAGTCAAAGAGTTGTTGTTAGCACCAACGCTAGATTCTTGGAGGACGAGTATGTGAGTAATCACAAGTGAAGGAGTGATATCATTCCTCAAGAAATTGAGAACAAGAATGCAATTCCAAGGGAAGGGGAACGTGTAGATGTGGGTGCACCTGTCAGAGGTACAGCACCACAGACACGTTCTTCAGTGCAAGGTGCAGGACCACAAGTTACTGCACCTACTACTGACACGCACCGATGCCTCGTCGTAGTGGGAGAGTTATTTTCCAGTCAGAAAGGTACATGTTTGTGGGTGAGTCTTCGGACTTGAGCCCGGAAGACAGACATGAGGACTCTGACCCACTGGCTTACGAAGAGGCAGTGCAGGACAAGGATGTTGCCAAATGGCGTGTTGCCTGGATTCTGAAATTGAATCCATAACTGCTATGGATGTATACCAGAAAATTGATTTGCCGGATGACTTTAAGGCCATAGGGTGCAAATGGGTATACAAGAGAAAGAAAGGGGCGGATGGAAAGATCACGACTTTTAAAGCCAGGCTGGTGGCAAAGGGTTATAGTCAGAAAGAGGGCATTGACTATTACGAAACCTTTTCACCTGTAGCCATGCTCAAATCCATCCGGATACTCCTTGCCATAGCTGCGCATATGGACCTCGAGATATGGCAGATGGATGTCAAGACCGCTTTTCTAAACGATTACATTGAAGAAGGTAGGGACATCTATATGCAGCAACCCGAGGGTTACATACGCAAGGGCGAAGAACATCTTGTCTGGAAGCTTAGGAAGTCCTTGTATGGACTTAAGCAAGCTTCAAGGTCGTGGAACTTACGTTTCAACGATGTGATTAAATCCTATGGATTTGTACAGTTGGAGAACGAAAGTTGTGTTTACCGATTTTGTGTCAGTGGGAGCGTGGTTTTCCTTGCACTTTACGTTGATGACATACTCCTATTTGGAAACAACGAGGGAGTGATGTCGGAAATCAAGGTTTGGTTATCCGAACAGTTCCAATTGAAGGATTTGGGAGAAGCTGGCTACATTCTTGGGATTAAGGTCTTACAAGATCGTAAGAGAAGAATGTTGAGCTTATCCCAGACATCCTATGTGGATACTGTGATTGCCTGGTTCAGCATGCAACTCGCCAAGAAAGGTTTGCTGCCTTTCCGTCATGGCGTTCGTCTTTCTAGTGGGCAGTGTCCTCAGACACAGCGGGAGAAAGACGAGATGAGTCTTGTACCATACGCTTCGACGGTGGGTAGCCTCATGTATGTGATGCTATGTACCAGGCCAGATATCTGTTGTGCCGTAGGCATGGTAGCAAGATATCAGTCTAACCCTGGACATGCACACTGGACTGCTGTAAAGCACATCCTCAAGTACTTGAAAAGAACTAGGAATTTCTGCCTAGTTTATCATAGTGAGGATTTGTGCCCTGTGGGTTATACGGACTCGGATTTCCAAGGGGACCAAGATGAGAAGAAATTGACCTCAGAATATGTGTTTACCCTGGGAGGTGGAGCTGTATCTTGGAGGAGCTCAAAGCAGAAATGCATTGCTGACTCCACCTTGGACGCGGAATATGTCGCCGTCTCCGACGCCTCGAAAGAGGAGATATGGCTCAGGAATTACCTTTTAGAATTGGGCATGATCCTGAGTTTGCCGAGGAGCATCACAATTTATTGTGATAACTCTGGTGTAGTGGCAAACTCAAAGGAACCGCGGTCTCACAGGGCAAGCAAACACATAGAGAGAAAGTACCATATCATACGAGAAATCGTATCGAGGGGCGATGTGCAAATTAAGAAGATTGACACTTCTAACAATCTTGCTGATCAGTTTACAAAGAGCTTGCCGTAGAAAGTTTATGAAAGACATATTCGTGAGCTGGGTCTGAGGTGGATGCCGACCACTGACAGTGGTTAAATAGACAACAAACTAGATAGACGGACTGTATACTCTGTAATAGTTTAGTTATGATTTGAGTATAAGTGGGAGATTGATGGGTTTTGTATACTGAAAGCATTTATTATAATGAGTATACGACAGTTTATTTCGCCTATCTGTTAATAATCTTACATTTATGAACAATGGTATCCTCTTGTCTCACCGATAGGGACGATCATACGGCGTGTTGTAGATCGCAGAAGACAGTATGATCACTTGACCTAGTGAGACATAAACCTGATCACAACCGAGACAGCATATGAGGATACGTCTGTCCGGATGGCTGTGGCATTGTCGGAATAAGTAGTCTGTCTTGGTTACTTGACATGCTGCTACACAGAGGTGGCGTATTGATGGACCGCAGTGAGATGTATTCAACTGTCTGACATCAGCGAATACAAGATCTCGATATTGATTGAGTCCAAACCCTAATAAAGGTTCAGGGGTTTGCACGGGTTGACTGTTGCTTTGACTTGCCATGGTGGAGAGCCTAAGTAACGTGCTCGTATATCCGCATCTTGGGTAACAGCAGTTCGTATAGTACCGCCTGAGACTGGGTTTAGGTAACCATATCCGAGTAATGGGATGGACACATTCCCTGAGGAGCTCAATAACATTCATCGTGCCAAAGTCCTGCAGGCTGATTAAGTTCAGGCACGAGTGATAAGGATTGAGTGGTACCACTCAGGAATAATAAGATATTAATTAATTGTAGTTAGAGCTTGTCAGAGGCTCCGATTAATTAATGAATGTCCGGTAATCTTAAATATGGGGATTCTCAATTAATGCAACTCGTTCTCATAACGTGGTAATAAAGGGGTAGGTCAGTATTAATTCTGTGTTGAAAAAGAATTAATATTATTTAATTAATTATTTCCTGGGTTGTGGACATGGGAATTAATTAATTTATAGGCCCACTTTATTATTTGCATTAGTTCCCAGGTTTGGCCCAAGGAAAGTGTGCTGAATTGAGCCCAGGAGCCCACTAGGGTTTACAACCCTAGGTCTATAAATAGACAACTCTCTCTCATAAGTTGTAACACAGTTTAAAAACAGAAAATCTAGAGAGAGAGAGAGTGGGGGCGCCGATTTTGAGAAGAAAAAGGGAGGAGAATTTTCGAATTCTGGTCCTGCTCAAATACTGATCTGTGGAATCCTCACCAGTTGCAGATCTGAACGCACCGGGAAATAGATCTTAAGATCTAATCTGGAGAACAACTCCTAATCCCTTTTCTTTGTCTTTTTCGATTATTATTGAATCTATAAATTAGATTTCTAATTTCTTATTTCGCAAATTTAATAATATCGCGTGGTTTGTTCTGGATCTTGGAATACAAATTCGAAAGATCGTTTCTGAGACTACGAAATCAAGGTAAATAATTCTTTATCCACGCATTAAATTCAATAGGAGCATGCTTAGGGTTTTTGAATGGATTATGAACAATAACCATAAACGGTTCGGTTCATTTGGTTTTGGTGATTCGGTTCACGGTAAAATCCTACAGGAGATACTCAGCAGAGACTTGCGAAAAACACCCGTTCTGACAGAAAGTACTACCAAGGACGAAAGCTTTCCCGAAGTAGGTAGGAAAGAACTATACGATGCTGGAAAGGTGGAAAAAGCAAGTAACCTCTCTTGGACAAAGGACCGTTGTGTTTAACGGGTCTGGAAATTCAAAATTTGAATCTCCAGAAAAGCGAAGTCGAACAGAGAGAGAAGAAGAACTGCTCATTCAATACGACGAACTAATACTTGAACAAGAGATTCCTAAGACAAAAGCGAAAGCAAAGAGAGCAGTCAGTTAAAAGCCAACATTCGAAGAGCATTCAAAGCTTTCAACCACCGAAGTGTCCCCATTGAATATCTGACACTTCATTGAAGAGATTTCTTGACTTAGCTCAAGAATCTTCAATCATTGGGATACCTTCCAAATTAGGAAGCATCCAGCAGTCAAATCTCTGAGAAGAGATTGATTAGGACGGGCATTAGCCGAAATCAAAGGAAAGTTCTAAAGGAACTCTAAAACTTCCAAAAGCGGTAAAGGCGAGTTTTACGAAGGTGTGCCCTTGACTCAGCCGGGGCTGCACCTGAAAAGAAGTAGGATAACAGAGGATAACTGTGCAGGAGCTGGTTCGAAAGTTCACCACCTGTTGCATGTGTTGGCGAATCCTTGTATTCTGATATTTTTTTAGTGAAATTCTTAGCATTTTGGCTAAGGAGTGTACGTAGATCTATTGGATCGAACCACTATAAACTCTGTGTCATTTACTATTTTATTGTTTCCTTTTTAGATTTGAAACCTAGCAACATCAAGTTGCTAGTGTATATCTTGAAACAATCTAACACATACTTGAACATAAAGCTAAGAATTTAGAGAAGATTAAGTGCAAGATAAGATTTAAGAACTTCCGCTGCATTTCGTGTATCTGTTTAAGCACGACGACTCTGGTAAATCGGGACCAACAATATATATATAAGAGTGTATTCAAGCTAAAACAGCTCCTAGTGAATGAACTTAGATTAATTGCCATACGTAGATTAAAAAAACTAACGCCGAAGATTTAAAGTTTCTCGTGATCATTGTTCATGAAAAATAGTATCATTGAAAGGGTAAAAATGACAAATTTAAACAAAATTAAAATTTTAAAAGACTTGCACGCTGATTTTACGGTGGTTGTTACCTGTATTAATTAACCATCATAAATAATGAAAACTGATTACGTGAAAAATTTGATTAGCGGATATCATTAATTCAAATTCCAGTTACCCGTCGGAAGAAAAAAACAGCGACTATGGCTGTGAAATTTGCTTAATCTATTAATGTATCATTGTTATGGTGAAATGTGTTCATTGTTTAACTATATTTGTGATCATTGTACGTGTTTAAATGTTGCATTATTTCAGTTTAAATTGAAAATTTCATACCATTTTAAATTTGCAGAAATCCTAAGAAAAGGTAATAAGTATCATTGTTACGGTGAAATGTGTTCTTTATTTAACTGTATTTGTGATAATTGTACGTATTAAATGTTGCATTATTTCAAAAGGTAAATCACAACCAATATACACAATTTCATTGAACAGAAACAAATGCTATACAAAAAATTCGATAAAGCAAAAGAGAAAATCCAACAAACAAGTCAAATCCAAAACAGAATAAAAAATGAATAAGAGTATAATAAGGCAGAAGTCGGAGGCGGCATCATCTCAAGATGGATCCTCAAAGGCGACGGACGGCTTCTCAATGAGCGATTGGAGGGCAAGGGCAAGGCGGAGTAGGTGTGCATGGCGTAACGACATCGGAGGAGGAGACGACGATGTTATGGTGGTGAGGTTGTGAACGAGGGAGGAAACTACGTGTGGTGGCCGTTTAATAGGAATTGAAATAGAGAAATCTAGAGCAGAGAGAAATTGTGGAGAAGAATTGCAGAGAGAAAAATTATCGTGAATGAAATAATGAATTGAAATAAGAAATAAGATATTAGAAAGATATGATTAATATTTGATTTGACAAGAATTAAGGTAACTGCCAATAATATAAAATCTACCAAAATTGCCTTAATATTTTCTTCCTAAAACACTCTTTCAATTAAATAAAAAATTAAAATATATGTCACGTGTAAACATTTCAGCTATTTGATTAATAAAATGAACGGTTAGATATATGATCTTTGTTCATTCATGATATATAGTGGTGATCATATGAGAATAGTTTTTAGTATGAAAAATGAGAATAAATTCCAGTCCTCTATCTTTGCATATCAACGCTCAAGATTTAAAAATTTTCGTGTTCATTTTTTGTAGTATATTGTGCATTATTCGATTTTAAGGAAAATTTTGTAAAATTTTTTTTCCATCCTCTAATTAAAATTCTAAAAACTTTAAAAGATCATAACTCACTCAATTTAAATTCGTTTTTCATGTATTATATATCAAATTAAAGATAATTTAATTATCTTTGAAACAAAATTTTTATTGGATAAATTTAGAGGACGAAAACCTTAGCGGAAAAAGAAAAGAGATTCTATACATAAATCTCGTAGCAACTCGTTGATTTTCGTAAAATGCACGAAAATATACCTAAAATGCATGAAATCGTACTTAAAATGCACAATATGATGCACAAAATCATTATATTCCTTCAGAAAATGCGTATTATATAGAGATAAAATAAACAATCTTAAGATAAAATTAATAAATTTTAAGATAAAATAAGGTGAGAATATAATTTTTTATTTTATGCAATGCAATAATATTATAATGCATATTTGATATATATATATATATATATAATAATAATAATAATAAACTTATTTTAAGATAAATTACATCAACATACATTTTATTTATGTAACATAGTGAGATTCAAATTATTTTGTTGTTTATTTCGATATATGAATGATCGTCACGACTTATAAAAAATTCAAAATTTACACGTTAACTTTTAATATAAACTTGAATTATTTTGATGATCACAAATAAGATTATGATTCTTTTGAGTAGACATGGTAAGAATATTCAAATAAATTAAGGATATATATACTTCAATTTTGAAAATTAAATAATCTTTATTATTTATAATAATATTTCCATATCAGATTAGATATGGATATCCAGATTTTGATACATATAATATTTCCTTATTAGAGAGATAAATTGTTTTTCGTAATGAGATATAATGCATGTTTCCTTAGATAAAATGCATGATTGCTAAGATAAAATGCACAATATTAAGATAAAATATCGTAAGTAGAGATATAGAGCATTTTTTTCGCAATGTAATGTTAATGCAAGATATTGCCCTTAAAATGATCAAAATCTTAGTTAAAATGTAGGCTTTAAAATTATCATTCATCGTATATAATTACTATATTGTCCTTTAATGCAGG
>JAPKLW010008727.1:1969-12933 GCA_026898455.1 Plectranthus barbatus | reverse complement strand
AGGCCTAAAACCCTACAAAAACACCAAAACGCGCATAATACCACCTAATATAGACTCATGTACATAATATATATATAAACTTAATAAAACTACATAAAATAGTAGAAAATAATATAGATAAGCTAGTAAAATAATCAGCTTATCAAACCCCCCAAACTTGAACGTTTGATTGTCCTCAATCAATAGGTAAGAAAGAAATCAAAAGATCATGCGATTAAAGTGCAATGCCTCACAAGATTCATCACAGTTAAGAATCAAAAATCCACTACACACAAGCAATTTGAAAGAGACAGAAAATTCATCAACATTGGAAGAACTCGCGGGAAGTGTATCGCTCAACTCTCAAGTGTTTAAGGAATAGATGAAAGCACTCAACAACATGTATGAAGAAATTTCTTCCATAGGCTTGCAAATTTTCTAATATCTCCACTGCTAGAATGTGCACATAAGTCTAGAATCAAAAAGGACTTTCAATAGGTTGTAATGTAGGCTTTTGTGGGGGGTAGAAAAATATGGCCAAGTGACTAAAATCAATCAAGTTGTACTTGCTCAATCAATCCAAACCACCATCTAAGTTCATTCACCCTTCTCCTCAAATATATCAACAAATACACAACCTCCTTTTTTTCTAGCTCATTTTGAATCTCTTATCCTCATAAATTTTTTTTTTCTTTTCAGAGAGCTTATGAGAATTCTAATTATTTTGCTTTGAGCTTCTTTTTCACGCATCTTTTCACCACTAATTTATATTTTCTTATCTCCATATCACAATCATTCCACCCCATATACCACAACTCAAGACATGAGCGAAACCAATACTTCTTCTTAATATCATAGACAAGGAAAGAAAAATTTTGTATAGGCTCAAAAGTGGCTAACTAGGGAAAATTCAATGTCAAGGGACAGTGTTTAGGGAATTGGGCTATCAAAGATGGCCTAAGATCATTTCCTAAACTTGTGCACACTATGCAGTCTCAACACAGAAAATAGGCAAGTTCTAGAGAAATAAAAACATACATGTGAATCTCACATCAAACGAAATAAAGGCTCAAAATTCTCACACAAGGGTGCAAAAATTTTCTTCCGCAGTCAATTTCAAATCAGCTCAATCATCAAGCAAGTATAAGTGTCAAATCAATCCTATCGTGCGGTATTCTACATTCATAGGCATCTAACCACAATCACAATCAATTCAACTCAACCCTCAATCGATTCAACTCTCACAATCTCATTCGGGTTATTTCAAAACTCAAAAATTTTCCACACAAAATTTAAAAATTTAAGGCAAAATTTAAATACGGAAAGCAGAATAAATAATAGATAGAATGTTCCATCTCTTGTCCACATCCCCCCAAACTTATTTCCAACTCGAAGAGTGGAATAAGTTTGAAAATCAGACAAAAGAGGGAACAATACCTGGTAGTTGATCTCAGACATCAACTTTTTATCCCCCGGAGTCTTAAGATATTGCACGGCGTGAATTAATTACTGCTGGCACTTTGCGTCGATTGACGTGAAGCCTTCTTGCGACCCTCTCCTTGGGTCAAGTATTTCCAATCAGCCGGCTGCTCGGCATCGATCGACGCACGCCAGGCTGCGTCGATCGACATCGAGTCGAATTCCAAATTTTTTTTAATATTGCAAAACAACTATATAAAAAATAAAAGCAGAAATTTGAAATAAATAAAAAAAATGAAAATTGAAAGGAAAATACGGAAATGGTTGGGTTACCTCCCAACAAGTGCTTGATTTAACGTCGCAGCTCGACGATACCTCAAATCACTGCCAAGGTGGTCGGGTCCAGACTCGCCGACCTTTGGCATCCACCATGTAGACTTTCCGGTCTTTAATAATGGTGGTGACCACAGAAAATGGTGGCGCAGTTGACACTGCTACCCTTTCGTTTCCTCGCTCCCACTCAATGGCAGCGGCTTCTTCCTCTTCAGATTCATCTCCTTCGTCAGTAGTGGAGATTCGATTGCACTCCGCCTTCTTCTTGTTCTTGTCGATCACAAAGGTGATCCTCTCATCATTCGCTCGGAGTGTGATCTCGCCGCCTCGACACTCAATGAGAGCGGTGCTAGTGTCGAGAAACTCACGCCCCAAGATCAGGGGCATATTCTCGTCCTCCTTCATCTCGTGCACCACAAAATCTGCAGGAAAAATGAGGTGGCCCACACGAATGAGCACATCCTCTAGTATACCTTTCGGGCGGGACACAGACCGGTCCGCCATCTGCAGGGTGATTGTCGTGGGCCTCATCTCTCCGATGTTGAGACGTTTGTAGATGGAGTACGGTATCAGGTTGATACTGGCCCCAGTATCGCAAAGTACTTTCTCGAACGTGTGTCCCCCAATCTTAACCGGAATAGAGAAGCATCCAGGATCGCTTCTCTTGATGGGCACCTGCTTTTGAAGTAGCAGGCTGCACTGCTCGTGGATCTTCACCGTCTCGTTCTCCACGAACTGCTTCTTTCCACTCATCAGTTTCCGTAGGTATTTCATGTACCCCGGGATTTCTTTCAGTGCTTCGATCAGCGGAATGTTGATGCTGACCTTCTTTAAATTCTCCACAAATCTGGAGAACTTCTCGTCCTCTTTCTACTTCGCGAACCGCTGTGGGAAAGGAAAATGAGGGAGCTGATCTTCAGACTGCTTCGACTTCGTTCCTGGAGCAGACTTTGACGTCGGTCGACGTAGGGTAGCGTCGATCGACGGGCCTCTGTCTTCTGCGTCGATCGACGAGGCAGGTCCGTTGATCGACATGGATTCGTCTCCCGCACAGTTTTGCTCCTTTTCGCCTCCAGAATCGACTGTAGCCATCTCGGGACCCTTGTAGCTCGTCCCAGACCTCAGAGTAATGGCTTTGATTGGCTTTTCCTTTGCAGGGTTCACCTCTATCATACTTGGCAACTGTCCAGGCTTGTGTTGATTGCCGAGTGTGGTGGCAATCTCGCTCAATTGAGTGTCCATCATCTGAAGATGTTTCGTCATCAGCTGCATGTGGTTGGACATTCCCTTCACCTCGGTTTCTACTTTCCCAAACCGATTATCCGAGCTCTTGATGAATTTCTCGAGCGTCTCCTCTAGCACGGATTTCTTCCTTTCCACGATCTCTCCTCCAGTACCTGCATCAAAACCAGGCGGAGGGTGTTCTGCAGCAGAAGGGTTAGCATAAGAAAAACCAGGGTGAGATCGCCCATGGTTGTACTGATACCCTTGATTGCCTCGGTAGTTATTGTGATAACCACCGCTAACATAGTTCACCTCCGTACCGGCAGTTCCAGACGAACTGCTTGCACCCCTGTTGATGTAGTCAGCCTCTACAGGTACTATGGCCATGCTTGGCTCTGCAACAGTTGTAGCTTGCGTTGTGCCCAATTTTTCAATCTCCTCCCGGAGCTTTTTCACCTCAGCGACCACGTCAATTTCTGGCTTTGTCTCGACAGCTTTGACTGGTAGCTGCCTATCAGTTGGCCATTGGTGGCTATTCAGCACCATATCAGCCAGCAACCTCATACTCTCTGCACCGCTCTTCTTCATCAGTATTCCTCCGGCAGATGCATCAACCAGCTCCTTCATGTGAGGGTTCAGTCCCTCATAAAAATGATACACTTGCATCTCCAGATCGATGCCATGTCCAGGACAGAGTCGTAGGAGCTCTTTGTATCTCTTCCAGGCCTCGTAAAGTGACTCGTCATACATCTGCTTGAAAGTAGTAATGGCAGCTTTCCTCTTCAGCAGTAGGCTCGGTGGGAAGTAGTTGGTAAGGAACTCATCTCGAAGCTCCTCCCATGTCCCGATCTGACTCTTGTCCAGTCCAGCAAACCAAGACCATGCCTCGTCTCTGAGTGAGAACGAGAACAGTCTCATCCTGATCACATCTTGGGTTACTCCATTCTGCTTCACAGTGTTACACACCTCAATGAATTGGTTGAGGTGGGTATATGGGTCTTCTACAGCTCTTCCCCCAAACTGATTTTGCTGCACCATCTGAATAAGGCTTGTGCGCAGCTCGAAGTTGTTGGCATCAATGCCAATTCTGAATCCGGCCTCTGCTTGTTGTGGAAGAAATCGATCCAAGATGGACCTTTGCGGAACCACAATCTGCCTATTGTTCAACTCTGCCAGTCTTGCAGCTTGCTCCGCCTGAGCAGCCTGGGCTGCTTGAAGTTGTACTCTCAGCTGCTGCACTTCATTCACGAATTGCCTCTGCTCCTCGGGAGTCATATTTTGCAGAGGTGCTTCAGGATTCTCAGCCATCTCTCGCTGTTTGTCTTTTCCTTTCTTCTTGATTTTCCTGCAGGTTGCTTCAATTTCAGGGACAAAGGCTTCGATCGACGTGGAATTCTGAAACAAAAACTCACACACGCACACGTACAGAAAAATAAAACTCAATCCAGCAAATCCTAGAACGAACTAGTAACAAGATAAAATCTAGCAACTCCCCGGCAACGGCGCCAATTTGATCGCTGTTATTTCTAACAGATTAATTATAGAAACAGTGGCAAATAAATTTGTAAACCCTAAGGTTATCGATCCAGGGGAATTGTATGGGGAAATTATCCTATGTACTAATTATGATCCTAAGATTCATTGTTTGAGGAATTCAAAATCAGGGTTTTGTTTGGAAAATAAATATAACGATACTTGAAAATTAAAGGAGTTTTGAAAAGCAAATTAAAGAACACAGATTCTAGGGAAGAACTCTTATTATGGATGACATGTGGGAATCAATTAATTTAACAGGTGGAATACTGCAATGATGTTAGATCTCCTTGTTTGGCAAATATAACCTAGATTACTAATTAGTGACTCATCTCCGCTCGGTCTCAAAGTACACCAAATTAGTCAATCCGATAAGCAAATCAGTTCAATTCCTACATCTAGTACATCTGTTTGGATAGTGTAGATCGTATCATGTATTCCTATTCCCACTATTAATATTCACCTCTCTCTCCTTCTATCAATAGCTAGACATCTAAATCAATCGTCACATCTCGGTCCTTGAATTAATCTAGAATTATAGAATAAACACAGGAATCATGAACCTAATTAATTAATCCTAACATGCATCCATAATAATATTCAAACCCTAGAACCCGCTAGGGTTTCTAGCCACTCATCGTAGATAGAAATCCAAAAGAAAACATATTAAATTGCATAAACATAAAAGAACTTACAAGAAAAATAAAGGGTTTCGTGTTTCCCAAGTCTCCAAACTCTAAAAACTCTAAAATATGATTGCATGCAATAGGGAATTGGTAAGGAATACTCAAAAATCAAGTTTAGTAGGCTATTTATAGTGGTGGATGTGTATCCTATCAAATCTAGGGCTAAAGATATGAATAAATCCGTTTTTCCTCGAATTTCCGCTCCAGCAGACAACTCCGCATCGATCGCTTCTGATTCACGTCGATCGACGAGCCTCCTTGGTCTTCGTCGATTGCTTCTGATTGGCGTCTGTCGACGCAGCTTCTCGCCCCTCCTGCGCGGTCTCACGGTTTTGGCCATAACTTTCTCCTCCGAACTCCGATTGACCCGATTCCAGTTGCGTTGGAAAGCTAACTCAAAGCATCATCCATTTCCATGTGCCAATAGCTCGAATTCCTCTTGTGGACGAAATCGTCACTGCTACTCTTACACGTCACTGCTTCCGGAACGGATTTCTCGTGAATTTAGGCCTAAAACCCTACAAAAACACTAAAACGCGCATAATACCACCTAATATAGACTCATGCACATAATATATATATAAACTTAATAAAACTACATAAAATAGTAGAAAATAATATAGATAAGCTAGTAAAATAATGAGCTTATCAAGAACCCGCTAGGGTTTCTAGCCACTCATCGCAGATAGAAATCCAAAAGAAAACATATTAAATTACATAAACATAAAAGAACTTACAAGAAAAATAAAGGGTTTCGTGTTTCCCAAGTCTCCAAACTCTCAAAACTCTAAAATGTGATTGCATGCAATAGGGAATTCTGAAAAATCGAATTTGCATAGGTATTTATAGTGGTGGATGTGTATCTTATCAAATCTAGGGCTAAAGATATGAATAAATCCGAATTTAATCAGATTTTTGCTCCAGCAGACACCTCCGCGTCGATCGCTTCTGATTCACGTCGATCGACGAGCCTCCTTGGTCTTCGTCGATCGCTTCTGATTGGCGTCTGACGACGCTGCTTCTCGCCCCTCCTGCGCGGTCTCACGGTTTTGGCCATAACTTTCTCCTTCGAACTCCAATTGACCCGATTCCAGTTGTGTTGGAAAGCTAACTCAAAGCATCATCCATTTCCATGTGCCAATAGCTCGAATTCCTCTTGTGGACGAAATCATCACTGCTACTCTTACACGTCACTGCTTCCGGAACGGATTTCTCGTGAATTTAGGCCTAAAACCCTACTAAAACACCAAAACGCGCATAATACCACCTAATATAGACTCATGCACATAATATATATATAAACTCAATAAAACTACATAAAATAGTAGAAAATAATATAGATAAGCTAGTAAAATATTGAGCTTATCAGTGAGACATAAACCTGATCACAGCCGAGACAGCGTATGAGGATACGTCTGTCCGGATGGCTGTGGCATTGTCGCAATAAGTAGTCTGTCTTGGTTACTTGACATGCTGGTACGCAGAGGTGGCGTATTGATGGACCGCAGTGAGATATATTCGTCTGTCTAACATCAGCAAATAAAAGATCTCGTTATATTGATTGAGTCCAAACCCTAACGAAGGTTCAGGGGTTTGCACGGGTTGACTGTTGCTTTGACTTGCCATGGTGGAGAGCCTAAGTAACGTTCTCGTATATCCGCATCTTGGGTAACAACAGTTCGTGTAGTACCTCCTGAGACTGGACTTAGGTAACCATATCCAAAGTCCTGCACGCTGATTAAGTTCAGGCACGAGTGATAAGGTTTGAGTGGTACTACTCAGGAATTATAAGATATTAATTAATTGTAGTTAGATCTTGTCAGAGGCTCCGATTAATTAATGGATGTCCGGTAACCTTAAATATGGGGATTCTCAATTAATGCAACTCGTTCTCATAACGTGGTAATAAAGGGGTAGGTCAGTATTAATTCTGTGGTGAAAAAGAATTAATATTAATTGTGTCCTGGCTTGTGGACATGGGAATTAATTAATTTATAGGCCTACTTTATTATTTGCATTAGGTCCCAGGTCTGGCCCAACAAGTGTGCTGAATTGAGCCCAGGAGCCCATCAGGGTTTACAACCCTAGGTCTATAAATAGACAGCTCTCTCTCATAAGTCATAACATAGTTGAAAAACCCTAAACCTGAGAAAGAGAGGGGGCGCCGTTTTTGAGAAGAGAAAGGAGGAGAATTTTTGAATTCTGGTCCTGCTCAAGCTACAGATCTACGGAGTCCTCACCAGTAGTAGATCTGATCAGCATTGGGACACAGCCCTGAAGATCTAATCTGGAGAACAGATTCCTCTTTCCCTCTCCCTTTTTGTTTTCGATTTTCTTTAAGAAATTAGGTCTCTAATTTGTTTCCACAGATTAAATCGGATCGCGTGGTTGAATTGGAATTTGGAATTCAAACGCGAAAGATCGGTTCAGACTCGATGGAGTTACGATAAACCCTAAAATACACAATTCTTCGTATTAAATTCATAGGAGCATGCTAGGGTTTTGAGAATTTAATTATGGGCAATATCCATAGATCGATCCGGTTCAGTTTGGTTTTGGTGATTCGATTCACGTAAAAACCCTACAATTGGTATCAGAGCCAGGTTTCTGATTTATGGCTCTGTTATTCATAATTGAATTCTATATGCATGTATGAATTTATTGTTTATTGTGGATGTTCGTTTTTGTTCCTCGTGGCAACCCGTTGATTCAGCCCGCGGTGGTTTATCCGTATAGGGCTGAATTGTTTTGTAAAATTACGAGAAAATCCGTGATTTGTATAGATTTGAAAATTGTAATAGAATAGGTTTTCTGTAATTTTCAAATTTTGTAATTGGACGGGTCGAGGACGAAGAACGAAGACGGAACCGACGGAGGACGACGGCAGGCGCGGGCGCGCGGCACGTACGGCACGCGCGGGTGCGGCGCTGGGCGCGGCCCTGGCTGGTGGCGGCGGCTTCGATCGTCGTCGGTTGCTGCTGTCCCGTCGCGGTGGCTCGTGTTTTGGTGGTTTGTACAATCCTGTGTAAACCCTAGGGTTTGCATTAGGGTTAGGGCAAATCATCGGATCACAAAGGCCAAAAAAATCCAAAAGATTTGGTGTATCCAGATTTGAAGGCCTTGAAGATTTGGAAGATTTGAAAAGATTTGGATTTATCCAAATTAATTCAAAATTCAAATTTGTAATAGATAGATTTTATTTTCTATTTTTTGGGGCCACGAGGAATTTTTGTTTGCCTTAATTGTCCTCGTATGATATGTGATTTATTTATGTGCGTAATTAAGCATGTGTAGATAATAGGAACAACATGATTTACTGCTTTTATTATTTACAGCTTTTCAAGCATGCTTATGTGATTAATTTCTTTTGTTAGATTATATTTTGGGAATTTTTGGGCTTGTTTAATTACATGCAAAAATTTGGAAAATATAATGACAAAGGAAATTATGTGTGCGCATATAAGAAACCTTTTAAAAGAAAAATACTAAGCAGATTTTTTAATTAAAATCAATAGACCTCCACAAAGCGGTACTAGGCTGTAAGTGTAGCTTGCTAGTTCCCGGAGGTGCATGGGTACGGTTGTTGGGATTTCTAGACAAGCAATTTAAATCATGTGAATAGTGGGAGGGCTTTGCGTAAACGTCTACGAGTGTAGCTTGCGTAGACCTCTTTCACAAGTATTCTAGGATTGATTTAAAGTATAGATAACAAAAGCTTTAAGGGCTGTGCGGTATGGTTACGTGCCATGCTAAACTGTCTCTTTTGGCCGGAGTTAAATTTGTGGTTAATTGCTTAGAAGCATCTTAGAATATAATGCAAGAATTGCATCCCTGTTCTTGAGAGATGGCTTGGTCTAAGGTTTTCACTTATTATTAATTTCTAGTGTCAAAAGCATCCTGACATGGTAGTGAAATTAAATGGATTGGGGCTTAAAACCCGCAGTTCTGGTTGAGGGTGACATCGTAAACGTCTACGAGTGTAGCTTGCGGTGGGAACTCTTGGGCAATTAGTGGAAAACATTTGTATTTGATTTATTAAAAGGTTTTCAATGCATTTGTTTTCGAAGTTCAACATGTATGTTCTTATTTAAGATTTTTTATTGTTTCAGATATGTCTAAGTCTACTGTCGATCATATACTTGCTCTCAATCCTCTTACTGGTCCAAACTTCCATGAGTGGAGATATTCCATTGAGTATATTCTCCTGACTAAACAACACATGTTTGTTCTCACTATGATGCCACTTGCCCCACGTTACCATAAAGTATCTAGACGTGAGAAGGAGTTCTATGATAGCTGGGTGGCATCTGAGGATTTTACTTACAAGTACATGGGCTATTGTAGCTCTGTAGGAATCTGGATGGACTTGGTGCAAACGTATGGTGAAGTGGAACGAACTGTCGACTGTGATCTCGTTAGAGACCTTGTCTGTAAGAGAATGGTTGATGGCAGTTCGGTGACACTGCATGTGATGATCATGGATAACACCATGAAACGATTCACACGTGGAGGTGGAAATATCAGCGATCGGGCCAAGATCGATATTATCCTGAACTCATTACCACTTTCTTTCTATGACTTTAAGAAGGATGTAGCTAAGAGAAGTGAGTACTCTTTCAAGGAGTTGCTTACTGATCTCGTAGCAGGACAGTCCTTTGTACCTTCATGGGAGTCTGAGTTATCAGATCTTGAGCACAACTTGGGCACATTGAAAGATGTGGTTCATACTGTGTTCTTTACATGGATCCACTGTTGCGTTCTCAAAGTGGTGTGTGCGAACTTGAGCTTGAATTCTACGACAGATGGGAGGATGCTGATGAGTCTGCCTTCTGGCTCATCACGGGTTCCCTGTCTAGAGAGTTAAGGCATAAGTATGAACACCTCGAAAGAGCTGGAGAGCTTTGGAAGGAACTCTCGACGGCTTTTGGCAAAGTGGAGCGAACTATTAACTGTAAGCTTGTGCACAATCTTGTGTGCAAGAAGATGGTTGAGGATAGTTCAGTGACTACGCACATGATGTCTGTGATTGATCTCATGAGACAGTTTACTGTGCGGGGTGGTAATATCAGTGCGCAAGGCGAGATTGATATTATCTTAAATTCTCTTCCGGAATCCTATCATGACTTTAAGGTAGTTGCTGCTGCAAAGGGAGAGTATGCTATGCATGAGCTGCTTGAGGATCTTGTAGTGGAGCAGTCTACCATGCGAGCACGGAAACCTGTTCTGTCTGGTTCTAGTACTGGTTCGACAACCTCTAAGGTTGGAGACAATGGTGCTGAGAGCAAGTACAGGAAAACAGGCAGTGATAGCAAGTCTAGGAAGGGGAAGAGAGCCAAGGTCACTCCAAAGAAGAACGAGTGTGCTGGATGCGGAAAAGTGGATTGTCTGAATGCTAAGGGACAAGGTACGTCATTTGCATTTGTAACGGAAACATGTTTAGCATCGGTTTCTACTCATTCGTGGGTAGTGGATACTGGAGCTACTGATCATGTTTGTTACATTTTGCAGGGATTCACACCGAGGAGGGTGCTGAAGAATGACGAGGTTACCATCTCGATGGGGAACGCAACACAAGTGAGTGCAACTGCCATTGGAGATTTCACCTTGTACTTTGATGATTCCGTTTTAATATTGAGAGATGTTTTGTATGTGCCGGATTTTCGGCGGAATCTTATTTCAGTTTCCAAACTTTTTGTTGATGGATATTCAGTTATTTTTGATAGTGGTGTTTCTATCATTGGTAATAACGGTGTTATCTGTCGTGGAATGCTGAATAATTCTCTCTATGTT
>JAPKLW010008724.1:0-12936 GCA_026898455.1 Plectranthus barbatus | reverse complement strand
CCCGGTATCCGATCGTGGTTCGTGGGACACAGGCTAGAAGATCTCCAGTGGAATCGATCTTCAGATCTGTAAAGATCTATTGGTAATTCTTGATCTCCTCGATTTATTTTGATTAAACCATGTATGTGTACGTTTGGTAACCAACATCGATCGTGGGGACGATCCGCCTTCACCGGCGTGTTCCTTCAACGACCTTCTTCAAGGTACCCGTTCAAGAACGCAGTTTTGACATCCATCTGCCAGATCTAAAGATCCATATGTGCTACTATGGACAGAAGTATTCGAATGGATTTTAACCTTGCAACAGGTGAGAAGGTTTCATCATAGTTAATACCTTCCTTTTGACTATAACCTTTCGCCACCAACCTGGCCTTAAATGTCGTTATGTTACCATTAGAATCCTTCTTTCTCTTGTATACCCACTTACTGCCTATGGCTCGAAAACCATCTGGAAGTAAGGATTTCTGGTACACATCCATAGCCGTGATCGATTCAATTTCAGAATCCATGGTTTGACGCCATTGATCGGCATCCTTGTCACTCATAGCTTCATCGTATGTCCATGGGTCGGTATCATTCAGTCCGTCTTCAGGGATTAAGTCAAAAGACTCTCCCACAAACATATACCACTCAGGCTGCCGAGGCAACCTCCCACTACGACGAGGCCCCTTTAATGTGTCTGTGTTTGGTGCATTCAATTGTGATTCACCATCTTGCAGAGGTGGCCGTGCAGCTGGTTCCATACCTATTCTAGGTATGCTCAGACTGCCACGGGGTTCTCCTGATGGATTTAAATTGTTCTCTTCAATTTCTTGAAGTACAATCTCGCTCTTGGTTTTGTGGTTTTTTATGAATTCATCTTCCAGAAATCTTGCGTTGGTACTCACAACGACCTTCTGATCTTCTGGATAATAAAAGAAACCACCCTTTGTTTGCGTGGGATAGCCCACAAACAACATTAACTTAGACCTGCCTTCCAACTTATCAGCTTCCTTATTCAGCACGTATGCTGGACAACCCCAAACCTTGAGTTTTGACGAATGAGGCTTTCGCCCAGACCAAAACTCGACAGGAGATTTAGAAATAGATTTAGAAGGTACTAAGTTAAGTAAGTACGCTGTTGTTTCTAGTGCATGTCCCCAAAAGCAAGTCGGTAAACTGGCATAGCTCATCATTGATCTAACCATTTCCAACAGAGTTCTGTTTCTTCTCTCTGCTACACCATTCTGGTGAGGGGTGCCAGGTGCAGTCCACTGGGAAGTAATCCCTTGATCTGCCAGATACTGTAGAAACTATTTGCTGAGATATTCTCCACCACGGTCAGATCGTAGTACCTTTAGGGCCTTGTTTAATTTCTTCTCTAACTCAGCCTTAAACTCCTTGAATTTCTCAAGGCATTCAGACTTATAGTGAAGTAAATAAACATATCACTATCTGTAGTAGTCATCTATGAAGGTGACAAAGTATCTGTGCCCACCACGGGCTTGTGTTGACATAGGTCCACACAGATCATAGTGGATGAGGCCCAACACATCATTTGCTCGAGACTCAGTTGCCTTGAAAGGCCTGGTCGTCATCTTCCCCTCTATACAAGATTCACAAACTCTATGTGGAACTACCGGATTGGATCCATAATTCCACAATCAACGAGTTTCTTGATTCTCTTAAGATTGATGTGACCGAGTCTCAAATGCCAAAGATATGTTGCATCCTCACTTGAAGAAAATTTTCTTTTCCGTTGGTTAGACAAATTATATGCCTCTTTCACTGTTGGTTTGTTTGAACATGTAATAACATAAAGAGAATCTTTCAGTGACCCATGACAGATAACAACGTTATTTCTCATGATAGAAACATCTCTACCAAAAACAACAGAAAATCCATCATCAAAAAGTATTGGAACTGAAATCAAGTTTCGCCGAAAAGTCGGCACAAAAAAAACATCTCTTAGTGTTAAAACATTATTCCCAAAACATAAAGTAACATCTCCAATTGCTGTAGCAGAGACTCTAGCAGCATTTCCCATGGAGATGGTAACCTCGCCATCTTCAAGCTCTCTAGTCAGCTCGAACCCCTGCATAGAGGAACAAACATGATCAGTAGCTCCAGTATCCACTATCCAAGAATGGATAAAAACTGATGCTAAACATGTTTCAACAACTAGTGCAGAAGATGACGTACCTTGTCCCTTGGTGACAAACACCGGACAATTTACTTTACAGTGACCTTTCCTTTGGCATGCAGAACAAACCCTTCTTTTGTAAACTGTGCCTCCAAATCTTTCTATAGTAACCTCACTAGTCGATTCCTTCATGCTCATATCCTCTACACTCGGAAGTAGAAAGTGATAGTCAAGCACAACAGCAGACAAGGAGTCATTAATCCCTTGAGCAGCCTCCAAGAAGCTGATCAACTAATCAAGAGTAAACACCTTGTCTTCGACTATGGAAGTGAAGTCGTAGAAAGATTCTGGAAGGGAGTCGTATATGATATCAGTGAATAACTGATCATTCATATTTCCACCAAATAAGATATAGAATCTTCTGAGGTTATCCATGTGCAACACATGCTCCCTTACATTACCACCTTGTGCCAGCTTACAGTTCACAATTTTCATTATGAACTTGGCACTGTCAGTCTATCCAAGCCTACAATAAGTCATAATCAGATCTCTCTAAATCTCAACAGCGTCAGTACAATACTAATACTTGAGCTGAAGTACCTCAATCAAGGATGACCTGAGCATAGATAATAATTTATCATTGCTCGTCATCCAATTTTCAAAGGACCTTCTTGAGTAATCTAAGGACTCAATAAGAGGTACAGTCGGACGAGGCACAAGTAACACAAACACAGTCTGTGTAGCAAACATACATAGCTCCATGAGCCATTTCCATTCCACGAAGTTCGAACCCTTTCATGGGATTTTGTGCCAAAATACGAATAATAACAGACATATCTGAATATGAATAAATAAAATAAATTAAGAACATACAACAGAACAATTGAAACAAATTTGCATAGTAACCTTTGGATAAAAACAATACTATTTGTTTCCACCAATTGCCCAAGCTAATTCACTGCAAGCTGCTTCAGCAGACGTTTACAGCAAACGCTCAACCAGACTAAAATGATCCTTTAATTTCTTAACATGCCAAGTATCTTAAGCAAAAGAAATTAATATTGGAGATCCCAAGACCATGTTCACCTATCCGGAGCAGGGACATCATTCATGAGTTATACTCCAGGCAACATCTAAGCCAAAATAACCACAAGCCTAACTCCAGATGAAAAAGGGGCAATTCGACATACGTACTAGACCCATGCGTCCTGCCCTTCACATCCTTTGTTATCTCATTTAGTTTAATCTTAGAGACCAGAGAAAGTTGTCTCAATGCAAGCCGCTTCAACAGACGTTTTCTTAGAGACTCCCACTTCTCATCTTAAACCAAATGTTTTATTTAGAAACCTCATCGCATTAGAACTAGTAAGGAACCTCTAACGCAAGCTGCTTCAGCAGACGTTTACGCTTCGAGGCACCCCACTTCCAATGAGAAGTCGTATTTGTGGAGGTCTAATGGTCTTGGTTAGAAAAGAACCAAAATCTAGCTTAGTATTTTATTTCTAAAGGTTTCATGCGCACACATTATTTTATGTTGCCATAAATTACGTCAACCCAAAATTCCATCATAAATTAATATGAATCCAGAATTTATAGATATAATCTAAAACATAAAATAAATCACATAAGACATGCTAAAAAATTTAAATAATTGCAACATGCTTATTAAAGTAAATAATTAAAGCAAATAGGCATGCTTTCCTATTATTTACTAGTGCGCACATAATAAATCACATCATACGAGAAATAATTAAATAAACAAATAAAATTTCTCGTGGCCCCTCAGATGCGATTACAACAAAACAAATTAAATCTAACTATTACAAGATTTAATTCGAATACAGATCTTCAAGTTGGTCTCACACTCTTTAATCTGAAACTGCAACACTTGGGCTGAATTAGGGTTTTAGAAAAAACTGAGGCATTCGTCGGATCAACAGGCCCGTATCAAACCCTAGCAGCTAAACCCTATCAGCCCTCTGCCGCCGACGATCTCCAGCCGCCGCCTGCGGCTGGCTCACGTCACTAGGGAGTCGCCGCCGACCCTGCTGCTCGCCGCCAATGCCGCCGGCCACCCATGCAACCGCGACGCACACAGGCACAGCCCAGCCACGCACGGCGAAACCCTAGGGTTGCAGCCGCACGCTGCCGCCACCCACCCCGTCCCTGCTGCTCGCCGCTGCTCGCCTCCATCTGCTGCACAGCCAAGACGGCCGGCCATCGCTTGTGGCCCTGCTGAGCGCGCGTGCGCACGGAGGAGTTCGGCCCAACCGCGCACGGCCAAACCCTAGGGTTTGTCGTGCGCCGCCGTTCTTCGCCGTGCACCGCCGCCGTCGATCCCCACCTTGAAGTGTTTTTTGTTCTTCAATTCTCGTCCTCCTCACCAGATCCAATTTTACAGATTTGAAATAAAAAAATACAAAGTAGATCTGATCTATTACAATGTTTTTATTCCTATCAAATCTAACCACGGATTTTCTCGTGGTGAAAAACAGATCCAAAAAATAAAATGAGAAGGCCACGAGAATAAAACATACACAACAATTTAAATCCATTCATGAACATACAAATTTATTTAATTAAATTTATCAAGGATAGAGCCTAAGAACTGGAACCTGGCTCTGATACCAATTGTAGGATTCGAGTCTACGTTTAACAACATGAGTTGTTATTTAATCCGCAGGACCGTTCTTAGGATATCAGAATAAATTCAATTAAATAAACCATGCGAATCCTATGCATGCTCCTACAATATTAATTGCATAGGATGGATTCAAGAGAATACCTGATCTTCAATCGTTTGATCTACAGATCTAGATCGGAGGATGAACGATGAAGTAAAATCTGAAGTGGAATGGAACGATTACTTGATTGTGTTCCTTCAGATTTGATCTTCTGATCTGTTCCCTTGCTCCTTGGAAATCTGGTGAGGATTGTCTACCAAGTTGAATCAGAGAAACCGGAGGATTCGATCAGAAAATCCCTCCCTCTGATGACCGCCGATCTCTCTCTCTAAAGTATACTGTGGTGGCTTACCATCTGATCTGAGAGAGAAATCCTTTATATAGTGTTAGGGTTTTGAGAAACCCTAACCCTAATTGGGCTTGAGCAGTGTGTGGGCCAGACCAGGGATCAAATGCAAATAATAAAGTGGGCCCTATTTATTAATTAATATTTCCTTGTTCAACCCAGAACATAATTAATTAATAAAACATTGTTTTAACCTTCACCACGGTAACAATGCTGACTCACCCCTTTATTACCACGTTATAAGGAACGGGTTGCATTAAACTAACATGATCCACATATTTAAGGTTTTAGACATTCATTAATTAATTTGGTTTATGACAATCAACCACAATTAATTAATTTCTTATTTCCTGATTAATACCACTCACTCCTTTTTCTCTTATGCTTGAACAAATCATTCAGTCTGCTGGACTTAGCATAAAGAACCTTTGTGAGCTCATCAGGGAATGTCACCATCCTGAAACGGATATGCTTACCTATACATCCAGCCTAAGCAGACCCCACACGAATTGCCAACACCCAAAATGCAGATATATGAGTACATGAAAGACTCGCCACCATAGCAAATCAAAGTGTGGTCAATCCGTGTGTGCCCCTTATCCTTCAGTAAGGTTTAAGATCATAGGAAGTATGTTAGGGATCTGGCTCATTCATATGTCAATGAGAATGGCACATCCCACTGTTGATCCCATCAATACATAAACATGTACCGACACATCAAGTAGCTAGGATAAGCCCACTTATGAACCGATGTGCCGCAGCTTAAACCAACAGCCTATCCAGGGACTGTCTCAGCTGTGATACTGTTTATATCTCGCTTGGTTAAACGAACCATATGATCCTCTGTGATCTCCTACACACCATATGGTCATCCCTATCTACGAGATAAGTGGATATTATAGTTCGTTATATGTTCACATTTATCACATAGCGAGAATTGTTGATACAACACATAAATGAAGGCCAGTATACAAACACTTAATCATTTATTCTTTCTGTATACAATCCCAACACAAGGATCTTGAAACAGAGGCTGCTGAACGTGCATCTGCTAAGGAACTTTTGGACAAATTTGTGGAGCCTCAAGCAAATTCGATGAATTAGACAAGATGAAGAAATCTTCTCCAGACTCCTGATTTCCTCCCTACCTCTCTGGTATTTTTTTGTCTTGTTTTGTCTTCGTCTAATCATTTTTCATTGTACTTGTAATTGATATATCATATGAATGAAAATTGATCAGACAGAGACAACCTTTCATTGTCAATCTCTGATTTTCACTGTGTACAATAGTTGAAATACACTATCCGTGTATTCAACATATTTGAAAACAATTGGATTGAAAAAGTAAATATCTGCTAATTTTTTCTTGGGTGCTAGAATTTCTAGCATATTACCTTTGCAGCATTAACTTATGCGTTTAATCGAGAAATATTTCCCAGCACTTGTTGAGGGGGAATTTCATTTTTGTTGCTTGAACTAAGGTGGATCAACTCTGTGTTAGATTGGTAGGATAACATATTGTTTGTAAACACAGACTTTCTTCCTCTTAGCTTAAGCAAATGATAATAGGCTTTGATCGCACCAAAAAGGGGGAAATTATTGGGAAATCATTCCTAAAATCTCCCTTAGGATTTATTTGTAAAAAGGTTTTGTTGGATCAAACCTTAGCATTTGGTCGATCATTTTCTGAACTCTAGATAGTCTAGCATACTCTGTAATGTTCTGAATAGGTTATAAATTGAGTTGTAATAGATTAGTCTGCTAGAGGATTTCTGATGCGGCTAAAAGTTCAATCGAATTAAACTCCTAGCTACATAAGAATAAAATTTGTCAAATCCAGGTCCTTCTTCCCTTCGCCCACTAGAACACCAAGATACTATGGCAAAGTCTTATAGCTAGGCAAAATAGAATCGTTGAGTAGCTTTTATCAACTAGGCAATCAATTTAAACCTATGCTAACAACATATGACAAACAATGAATTAAACCAACAATCATCATTCAATCAATTCTCTCCTCAAATTGGTAAACCAAGACAAGCAAATACTCAAATTAGGAAGATAGGATGTTGAAATGAACGTAGATGCAATCCAATTAGGTTAATCATTGATGTAAACACATTTTAATCCCTAGGAGATTGAGCAATCGACCCTACACTCGTTAACCCCTTGTCACGGCGAGCTAGCGGTTGATGATACTAAGACTTGCAAACAGTCACGTTATTAAGCTCTAGACCACTCCAAATAGATCGTCAATTATTGCCCTACGACCTAGCACCGCAAATAGATTGAACTAAAATCGTATAAATCTACACTATTCACGATGATTCCGCCCGCGTGTTGGCTGCAGCGTTCACGTCAACTAACTCCTAAGTTGGCTATTACCTACACCTAAGAGGTAAGGAACAAGTTCTAGTGCAATTCAAACTCTCAAAGGAAAGTAAGCAAACAATTATCAAACCTAATCTTCATGCATCCTTATTCAAATCAACATCCAAATGGAATTAGAACATCATACCTCTCAATTGTACAAATACAAAGTTGAAATCAAGTACATCCATTACAATTGACAAATAGAGATTGGAATCTTCCCCAATTGGATTTGTATGTCTTGATCTACCCCCTTGGATCTTCAATTCTCCTCCAAGGATTGATGAATTAAGCTTCTTGCTACTCTAGGATTGAGATGAAATCGTGATGGAAAATGGAATCTAGAAGAACTCCTAACTAGATCTAACGAAAAATGACAAAAAGCCCTTCAAATAACTGAATTTCCCCCTTTTATAGACAAGAAAACAGGGCCTCGGATTGCCCGGTCGAAGTATGGCTCGCCCGATCGAAGCTGGAAACCGCCAAAATGTTGAAAAAACCCGGCCAGGCTCGCCCGGTTGAAGTGGCTCGACCGAGCCACCTGTCTGTTGGCTTGGCTCGGCTGGTCCAAATTGGCTCGGCCGGTCGAGCCCTCTGTCCGGCCTCGCTCGGCCGGTCGACGCCTCCAAACTCCAAACACGTGCGATTTTCCTCCAAAACTCCACCAAAAATGCTCGTTTATGCCCAAAACCTATCCTACAACATTCAAAACACAAAAACACGAAAACACAACCAAAATACGACAAAAACATATGATACGGAAGTAAAATAGCCACGAACAAGCATGCGCACACATCAAAATATGGGTCATTTTACGCACGTATAATAATCCCCCAAACTTAAACCTTTGATTGTCCTCAATCAAAACAAAGTAAAGCTATTAATCTACCTCATGCATTACCTCATAGCTCATCAAAGTTATCTTAGCATGTTCAAGTAAAACGAGATTATCACCTAACTTTGTAACAAGGTTAATGCTAAGGACATGAACCACTCATCAAAAATGGATACAAGAAACGAAAGCACTCCCTCACGTGTTTAGGGATGATGAGATTTTACACATACACAAGATATCGAGCTTGATTTCCATAGGCTTGCATCCATTCTCACCACTATACTACAACGAGTGAGTTTCTAGAATCAAAAAGGTCTTTTCACGGGTTGTAACGTGGCTAACTAAAAGGTGGGTGGTTTTTGGCCAAAGTAACTAAACTTCTATATTTCCCAAAACCCCCAAACTTGTTCTTTTCGAACCACTACATACCCCCAAGGCTTTTCATTTCACAACACACTTTTTTTCTTTTCTTTTTTTCCTCTTCTTTTTTTTTTCTTTCTTTTCTCTTTTCTTTTTCATCATTTTTCCAATGCACCATCATTCTTTCATTTTGTCGGTGCCTCTTTTCCCAAATACTTGCACCAAAATTTTGTATGCTCATTTTTCTAGGATTCAAACTAATCCTTTATTCCATATCTTCCATGCCTCAACATTTCCCATCAATACACATTCAATCAATTCCCAAGCCAACTCTCATCACCGTATTCACCCTCATACACTCTTTCCCCCCAACTTGGTCCTAATCATATCAAAGAAGATTCACCAAATAAGCTCAATCACGGGGGTCAAATATATGAAAGACAAAATTATGATAACAACCACCTTATACTCCCGGTGTGAAAGGTAGGACTAAGAAACGATGGCCTAAGATCATTTTCTAGTTACACACTCATGCCAATAGATAGAGAACAGATGCAAGTTCTAGATCTCGTACTCTCAATCTTGTCACTCACAAACAATATAGATATGACAATATCATGGCTCAAACCTCACAGCTTTTTGTCAAGTCCTATGCATTAACCACATACAAAACTCGGCAATTCAAAAGTTAAACTTAAACATGCTTCGAAAAACAGATTCCGCCCTATCATTAGTTGAGGTAAACATCAAACTCCACTAAGTAAATCATGATTAAATCTCATGCCTCATTTGGGTTCATCACACACACACAAGCACACAACAATCCTAACAACAATCTACATGCCATAAAAAAAATGTAATGTAACTAAATGGTAGGAGAAACCGATAGAAAACATTACCCATCAGTAGGCACGATCACCGCTCTCCAATCCTTATTTGCACCTACTACAAATCAACACGAACACCACCAAACTATTGAGCATAAACAAGCCAATTAAGTTCTCATTTCCACCATCTTCCACAAACCAAACATCATCAAAAATAAAGCAATATCCACTAGTTCCACCATTCATACCAAACCATTACACATCCACATACCAAAACCAAATAGAAAGGATTAAACTCATGCAAGCTTGCCAAAATATTCCATCAACACATCATATTACTATAAAAATCATCATCCAAATCCATATCCAACATCCATAACCAAAGCAAAGGTAAATCAATATCACTATACAACCCAATCAATGATCCGAATTCATTGTTCAATCTAAACTAAACTAACACTAGACTAAAGATAGAGATAGAGATAAAGGAGTGAACCAGAAAAGAGCACCGGATACCGACCACTCCCCCCAAACTTAGTCAAGTGAGACTAAGTTTGTAAAAAGTTACCCGGTGCACTCGCACTTCCTTTAGTCAGCTGGGTCCTGTGGTGGCTGATCACAACAACAGTAGCGGCAGGGTCTGGGAAGCACCTCCTCACATCGAGACATCACCAATCTCGTCATATCCAGATGAACTTCAGTACTCATCAACCAATTAGACCTATCCTCGAAATCATCAATCTCAGTTAAAGCACAGTTAGGCAATTCAATCCCAACATCTCCAAACTTATAAAAATAACAGATACCCAATTTCTCAGGAACCAGAAAAGCTTTAGTAACTAGAGCAGTAGTGGTAAGGCTCAACCCTGGAGCGAATACTCCCGACATATCAAAACCACAAGCCTTAAAACTAGGAAATAGTAATCCACCACCACAAATAACCGAATTATCAGCACCAATTGCATTGCTCTAGTTTTCCATCAACCATCCTCCAATAGAAAAGGGCCTCCCATGTAGTAACGCAAACAGAAATCGGAAATCAAACATACTAACAGCACCAGATCCATAAAAACCACAAGACCAGCCCTCTAACATAAGGTGGAGATACCTAATGATAGGACTCTTAATCATGAAAGACCTACAAGACTGCACATCGAAATTACCCGCAATACTAACTCCATAAATCGAATTCCACAACTCAAGAGGATTAAGCTCATCAAATGCACACACAGATTCCACTGAACACCCAAATATCCTATCAATATCTTGTCTACTCAAGGAAAACTCTTGACCAGCAAATTTAATCTTTACCAGAATCGGAGCACCATTTGCACTCCGTATGACTTGAACAGAAGCCAAGAATTCCCTCGTCACCCGCACGAACGACGGCCATCTCCCATGAAGTAATTTCTTCCATCCCATACAAGTGAGCAACTTCCAAACATCCTTCTTCAAATCCAATGCTTCCAAAGTTTCCTGATAGAGATAAGTCGTTTCAATCACTTGCCGTTGTGTCAACGTAATGAACCTTGCATATTCATCATCTTCAAATCCCTCGGGCCTGCAAATAGAAGAAAAAGGAAATCCACGTCCATGCTCGTTAGCCATGGTACTTCAAAAGAGTAGAGCTACACACACCGAGATGATAATGAGTCAAAGAAAATTTTGGGAAAGAAATTTCAAATGCGATGAAGAATGGGCAAAATGGGAACAAGCCAAATTTTAAATCTGCGCACGGCTCGGCCGAGCGCCAGATGGATCGGCTGAGAGAGGAGTCTTTCCGCACGGGGGTTTGCTGGCATGTCTGGGCTCGGTCGAGCCTGCCTCGCTCGACCGAGCAAGGCCTCTGTCCACGGCCTACGACCCAGCTCGACCGAGCCTGCACTGCTCGGCCGAGCTGCCCCTGCTTTCGCCACTTTCTGCCCTTTTCCCAACATTTTCCCGATCATGTTGCCTTCCATCCTCTCTATTCTTCAATCACAATGCCAATCAAACTTGTAAATCCACAAACAATTAAGAATCCTTCATCAAAAACACTAAACAACATTATTCAATCAAAATCAATAACACACCATTATTCAAAAATGTGAAAATAATAAAATTTAAACATTGGGTTGCCTCCCAATAAGCGCTTGTTTAACGTCGAAAGCTCGATGACCATACCTCCAAATCAATCATGATCAAACGGTGCTGATCCCGAACTCATACCTCGACTTATCACCACGTGATCCTCCGGGAAGAACAATTTTCTTCTTGCACTTTGAGGCGGATCTGTATCCATTCTATCCTTCTTTGTCCGAACTTGGTCGTATTCATCTATGTCCCCCGGATCATCCTTTTCTTCATTGTCGTCCCCCATGAGGTTTAATCCCGGGTCGAGCACGTCCTTCAACCTCTTTTTCCTATCAACTCTCTCTTCTTCAAACTCATGCCAACTCTTTTGAGGTAAGGTAAAGATTACTTCTTTTCCACCACAACCGAAAGTGAGCTCCCCTTGTTTCATGTCGAAGAGTGCATCGGCTGTATGCAAGAAAGGCCTTCCAAAGATCAATTGAATACCACCTTTATTCTTCATGTCCACCACGAGAAAATCTTCGGGAAATGTGAATGTCAAGACCTCCACATGCACGTCTTCAACTACTCCACGAGGACAAAAGAGAGCTTGATTTGTCAATTGTAAGACTTGATTTGTAGGTTTAAGATGTCGAACCTCCAACTCCTTGTACAAGTCCCATGATATTATATTCACACTAGCACCGGAGTCACACAAAGCTTTTTCAACCTTCACATCTCCAATTTTGCAACCAATGACAAAACCTCCCGGACCCTCCTTCTTGCTAGCTATGCTCTTCTCTTCATATTCATTACTTTCCGGTTCATTTAATTCACCATTCGAGGTTACCTCAACTCTAACGAGTTCATCCAACATGGGTACACGTTCAATCTCTTCCGGAAGTGGCATCCCTATATCTCATTTCTTCACATAATCAAAGAAATGCACATTTTCAAGATATTCTTCTTTCTTTTCTTCCACATTTTCTACTTCCAACTCCTTCCCATCTTCCTTCACTATACTCCCTTCTTCTTTGATCTCCACACTTTCCACTTTTGGAGTCATGACCTCCAATTTCTCATTCATCCTATCTTCACCATCAATCATATTGCAACCTTTCTTTTGTACAATTTCCGTGTCGCTTGGAAATTTCTCAGCTTGATGTTTGCCACTTAATTGTTTAGCAATTGAGGAAATTTGCAGCTGGATCTCCGCGAACATCCCGTCATACTTCTCAAAGCGCTTATCAATCTCTTCATTTGGATTCCTCCTCATCTCTTGATTTACATATCTACTTGTAGGAACTGAGTCTACAATAGGCGACATGAATCGCCATTTATTA
>JAPKLW010008723.1:0-12937 GCA_026898455.1 Plectranthus barbatus | reverse complement strand
ATAAAGTGGTGGGAACACAAGACTCAATCATAATGGCACGGGTCATTTCTAGAATGATCCTATTTTTCCTTTATACGACCCCATTTTGTTTGGGGGTATAGGGACAGGAGGTTTGGTGTATTATGCCTTTTTGTTGACAGAAGTTGAGTACAGAGGAATTAACGAATTCCCGACCGTTATCAGAACGGAGAATTTGAATTTTCTTGTTAAATTGAGTTTGGACCATGGCATAAAACATAGTTATTTTTTCGAAAACTTGGGATTTATTCTCTAAAAAATAAATCCACGTCATCCTAGAACAATCATCAACAAACAAGAGAAAGTATTTAAAACGACTACCACCCAAAATTGGAGCAGGTCCCCACATATCAGAGTGAACAAGAGAAAATATATGATCAACTCTTTTATTCTTAGGTCGGAAAGAACGTCTGTGGCTTTTGGCCATAACACAAGTATCGCAAGAAAAAACAGAGTTTTGAACCAAATCAGGAAACAACAATTTCAAATACCCTCTAGAAAGGTGACCTAACCTCCTATGCCACAACCACAGGTTTTTATTAGCTGAATAAGTGAGTAATGCAGTACCATTCTGCTCGACCTCATCGACACAGTACAATCCCTGCTTCTCAGTGCCACGCCCAATGATATTTTTCGTCCTGATATCCTGCAAGATACAAAAGGACGGGTGTATGAGGAGTGTACAGTTTAAGTCACGGGTAATATGGCTAATGGATAAGAGTTTGTGTGAGAGAGAAGGAACAAATAGGCAATTAGACAGGTATAAGGACGGAGATATTTGAATAGTGCCAGATCCTACTACCTTTATCAAGTCACCACTAGCAGTTTGGATATGGGTTTTAGTGGGTTTTGAGAGGTTTAAAAAATCTTTTCTATCAAAGGACATAGTATATGTAGCTCCACAATCAAAAATCCATCCTTGAAAAAAAGGTTTTGGCATGGATTTAATTTTGCAGGTATAATTACATAAGGATGGGTAGTTGTGTAGTTTATTAAATGGATGGGGGGGGGGGGTGAATTAAGAAAATTAAAAAACCAGGGACTATTTTGCAAACAATTATATTGAGGGGAAGAATTAGGGTTTGGATCAATCTAAACCCTTTACCTTCGATTACCACCGATCGCCCCTCCTCTCCGTACGAATTCGTCGCCCCTCCACCATCACCGGCGACCACCGTCGCTGGTGCTCCGTCTGAGCCTTCCAACCAGCCACGACAGCCGCTTGACGTCGCACGGCCCTGATTCGCCCGACCGTCGTCTGCTCCAACAATTTGGCCGCCGTCTGCCCCAGCGAATCGCCTTTGCACGGCCGCAATTTGCGTCGCAGTTCCTCGCCTCTGCACGGCCACGATTCGCGCTGCCGTCCGCTCCAGCAATGCCGTCGTCTGCACGGCTGCGATTCGCGCCGCCGTCTGCGAATCGTGTGGCTTCCCCGGCGAATCAAGCAGCCGCCGCTGCACCTCCAAATCCTACATCTCCTCCTGGATTGGCGGCGATTGAAGAATCGGACCGGTGTGGTTCGGTTCTCTCGCCGCCGGTCGAACTGACTGTGACATTTTCTTTCGCCATTTTCCGGCCATCGTCCCACCATTCTGGATAGCCTACAATTTGGAAGCATTGCTCTCTTGTGTGCTTTCGCATCCCACAGTGCGTACACACAAGTTTGGATCTATCAATTTTGGCCCTGGGATTCGTCCGTCGATTCTGTCCGCCGCGGTTGGAGGTCGTTGTAAACCCGGTGCTGATCTGCAACTCGGGTTCCGTCGGTTGCAAAATCTGAAGCCGAGCAGCTTCTCGCCGGACCCTTGAGAAGGAAGATTCTGGTGCGGGGAGTGGCGTCTCCTTGAGTATATCACGGCGGATTCTGTCCAGCTTTGAGTCAAGCCCAGACAGAAATTGGAACAGCCTTCTTTGGGCTAGCACCTGCTGATATGTCCGGATGCCTTTATCGCAACAGCTGAACGGGTTTGGCTCTCGTTGATCAATATTGAGCCAAATCCCTTGAAGCTCAGCCCAATAGCTTTCCAGGGTTCTCTCTCCCTGAACGACCTTGTTTGCCTTTACCTCGAGGTCGTACGTTTGTAGTGGATCGGGTGCTGTCCCGTAGGTTGTTGCCAAGCTATCCCAGATAGCCTTGGCTGTTTGATGTTGTGCGAAACTTGAGACTAGTTTAGTCTCCATGTTATTGAGGATCCAGGCGAAGACAATAAGATCGTCGATTTCCCACTGCACATAATCGGCTTCTCCTTGCTTTGGTGGCGGGGGGTCACCTGTGATGTGTTTAGTTTTCCCCCTACTTCCGATTGAGACCTTCATCAGCCTGGACCAAATTGGATAGTTGTTGTCATCCAATTTGAATCCAAGGCTGATATTCTCATTGTTCCTGGTTGTTTGTTGAACTACTAGATCCTTTGCGTCTGACATGTTGGTTTTGATCTGGTTGCAGGTTGAGGGCTGATTTGGGTGATGGTTTTGCCTTGATCAAGGCTAGATGGACGAGACTGGTAGGCGATGATGAGTATTTTCTGAGCCAACAAGTATTTTTTTTTTTTTTTTTGTTTGGGTTTGGATTTTGAGTTAACAGAGCCAGGAATTTAATCCTGCTCTGATACCATGTTTAAATGTAGTAGAAAGACATGGTAGAGGGGAATCCTTAGTACTCTTGTTTTGTGTGTATAAATCAATTGTACAATGTTCTCCCTTTATAGAGATGAGGGATACAAAATAAGGAAATAAATCAATTTAGTAAAGGCAAAAACTTGCTTTAGGCAGGCCTAAACGATTTAGGCGGGTTTTATCCTACCCAAATGGGTTCACCCATCCCAAATATGGTATATTATATGGGTTTGGGCTTGAGTTAATGGATAAAACCCGCTTAAAGTTTGGGTTAATGGATAAAACCCGTCTAAATCGTTTAGGCCTGCCTAACCCAAGACCTTCCCTTTAGTAAATTAAGGATTTGATTTGGATCCTATCTTATGATTGATTCTTCCCACCATTTGTGATTGATTCTTTTCAACACTATTCATTGTCCTATTTATTCTTCACATGCCATGTGTGCTCTGCTGAACGCGACACATCTATTCTTCGTACAGTATGTATTATATGTGATTTCAAAAAGAGAAAAAAATGTAAAGTCTCATGAGATATTCTTACCTTTCTGACCCATATGACTGTTAAAAAATTGAGTCTTGATGCAAGTAACTTATTTGTGACAGCATGGCCTCTGTATGTGGGGGTTACTTAGCATTATAAGATGCTGGTGTTCCAGTTAGGAGCTCCATTGCTGGAATAGCCATGGGAATGGTCTTGGACACTAAAGAGTTTGGAGGAGATGGAACTCCACTAATCCTCTCTGATATTACAGGGGGTGAAGATGCATCCGGAGATATGGATTTCAAGGTCTTTGGATATTCCTTTCTCTATGGATCTATTTTCCTTGTTGTTCCTTTCAAATTGGTTATCTTGGCTAATTTAGAAAGACAAGCTCAATTTTTTTTCTCCATAATTCAAGTCAAGTTGGAAACAGTATGGCTAATTACATTTTCGCATGATGACCTTTGATCAAAATTTCAAAATTTATACAATACATATTTAATGCTATACAGCCAATACTTCCACAATTTTGCACTTCAAGTCACTAGGCATAATTGCACAGCCAATATGAATGTTGTTTCTAAGGCATTGGTGATTCAAATTAGTAGTTAACGTTGCGTCAAATTTGCAAATTTGGTCAAAGATTGCGATTATCAAAGAAATTGGCCGAAAGAAGTATCTACAATTTAACTCATTTATCAACAGAAAAAAAGACTGGGAGCAAGGTGCTAAGTGACATGTCTTTCTGATGTTGTAGGTTGCTGGAAATGAGGATGGTGTAACTGCATTTCAGATAGATATAAAGGTTGCATGCCATAGTCTTCAACTTGCTTTTCGATTCGGGTTACTCGTTAGATGTGATTGATTTTGCAATTCATTTGCAGTTGATCTGAAATAGATCTACCTTAAGATCTTGTTCGTAATTATTGAGAAAGCATGGGCGTTATTTATTCTCCACAAATTTGTGATGGCAGGTTGGAGGAATTACTTTACCAGTCATGCGGCAAGCTCTACTGCAAGCAAAAGAGGGTCGAAAGCATATCCTTGGTAAATCAACCTTATTATTGAGTGATGAGAACTTAGGTTTACCTTAGTATGACTGAAGAGTTTTTTTTTTTTTTTAAAAAGAATTGGCTTTCATTCTCGCTATTTTAGAAATGCAATGATATCACTGTGAGGAAAAGAGTTGTGTTACCCTATCAGAGAGTTTATTTTTCTTATTGAGAAAAGTAGGGTTGATTACGAAAGCTATTTAACATTTCTATCCACTAACTGTTTAGTTTTATTGCAAACTAATAGACAATTGATATGCCACCTATCAAGTTACTCAATTCTACACATCAGCTTGATATTTATGAAGTGGATGCTATTCTTCTTTCAAGAAACCATTAAATGGTCCAAAACGTAAATTGAATTACTATTTTATTTTCTCATATTGATTTGTTCTTTCAGTTGAGATGTCAAAATGCTCTCCTGCTCCTTCAAGGAAACTATCAAAATATGCTCCAATTATTCATGTTATAAAGGTTTGTATGTTCTGGATGTCCAATTTATTTGACAGTTACAAAGACTAGTGAATGAGGTTTTCTGTCATTATTTAATGACACAGGTAAAGCCAGACAGAATTAACTTGATCGTAGGTTCTGGTGGGAAAAAAGTGAAAAGCATTATTGAAGAAACTGGAGTTGAGTCTATTGACACACAAGATGATGGCATTGTAAGCTTGGAAACTTGGGATTCTGTGGTCATATGTTAAATCCTTATTTCTCTGCGAATGTGTAGTTTGACATGTTGCCATTTCAGTTTCAAATAACAGCTAAAGATTTAACAAGCTTGGAAAAGTCTAAAGCCATTATCAATAACCTGACAATGGTTCCAACAATTGGCGATATTTACAGGTCTCCTTTGATGTTTATTTCTTAATATATTTTTTTTTAATGTTTCATATCTTCTTCACATAGTACAAGTAATTTTATGAGGAACTGGAGGCCTTAGTGGGTGATTTCCATCCGTGTCACAAACCCTAGAAGCGTGGACATGTCTGTCACAAACCCTAGAAGCGTGGACAAACTTAGCCAATTCGAATTTGTCAGTCTCGAACCCACTTAATTTTGAAAATATTTAATGGGTTCGAATTCAAGGAATTCGAACCCTTTTTATTTTTTTATTTTTAATTTTATTTTATTATAAAAGAAGTTTGAATTCAAGGAATTCGAACCCTTTATATATTTAAAAAGGAGTTCGAATTCAAGGAATTCAAACCATTTATATAAATTTTTTTTTTAAATATTAATATGGGGATTTAGGGTTAGGGTTACGGCATTGGGGATTTAGGGTTACCGTTTATTTATTTGTTATATTTATGGTTTACATATAATTAATTTAATGTATGATATAAATAATATAAAAATATATGTAACACATATAAAGCACAAATTGAATTGAAATATTTTGAATGCTAACATATATAAACATAATTGAAGAAATACAAGAAAATCATTGTGAAAAGTCTACTACATTAATTTAACAACAAGAAATGTCACACCATTTTATTTCCGCCTCTTGAGCCATGTAGGAAGCTTCATGCCCTGTCTGATGCTCTTAGAAGAAGATGAATGTGCATGCTCTTGATTTCCTAAGAAACAAAATGTGATAATTAAGAAAAATGTACATTTTAATAAATGTTGTAATAGGAAATGTGAATAAATAAGTAAAAACATTGATACCTGTCATGGTATAGTTTCCGGTGGATTGGTCCGTACTGGACTCATGGGTAGTAGACGTGGTATGTTCGGGACTGGATTGTTCCGAATCAGATTCTTCTTGATTGGATCGGTAGGATTCGTACTGTCTTTGATTGGATTGTTGTGGATTATAACAGTAGGATCCGTACTGATGAGGATTGGGATCGGACTCGTTTGGAATGGACTGGCTGGGATTTGGATTGGACTCGTAGGGATTGGACTGGCTGGGATTGTGATTGGACTGGCTGGGATTGGGATTGGACTGATTGGGATTGGCATTGGACTGGTAGGTACTCATGAAGTCTTCGAAGGTGCCGAAGAGGGATTCGTAGTTATAGTTATGTGAGGTACTAGGCTGGTCATGAATATTCATGTTGTGATATGACTCTGGCTGTGGCTCAATGACTGGTTGATAATTGTCATGTCGGTAATAATGGTCTTGTGCATCGACATTACTCCTCCTCCTCCCACTGCCTGGCATGAACCCTCCTCGACCCCCCCGTTGTTGCGCCACCCTAGGCGGTCTTGGGAGCGTTGATGGATCACTAAATATTGTAGAATGAGTTTCAGTCGTTCCGCTATATGACCCAGAAAGTTGTAGTACGTCTACGCAATAGTCAGCTGCCTTTTTAAAATCATCACTAACACCTGTATAAGAGGAGTAATGTTCAGCTCGCTCTCGCAACAACGACATCACATTGCTCAGACCACTCTTCTACATTAAATCATTATAATACAATATTAGACCAATTCGGATTTTGTTTAAAAAGTAATTAAATATATGAATATATGAGAATAACTTACAATGAACTGCAACTCGTCCCCGTGTCCCATGTACCCCTGTGGTGCGACATCTTCCCGAGTGTGACTTGGATTAGCCACAAATATGACTGTTCTCTCCATGAACCACTGGAGGTAGTCAGGCGTTTTGGTTTCGCCTCCGGTCACAATCTGTTGATTATTGAGAAGCACTTCATCTTGATCGTTACGTTCATTCCAATTATTGATAAATTCAGCGTGACGCGTTCTCCAATTGTTGTCAGCTCCGGTTCTCTGCATATCGTGCAGGGCTTCTCGCGTTTCTCGATGGTCAAGATAATTGGAATCAGGAATTACCTGAACGCGACCGAACTGTCGAGCCACCCTCTCCGGATATATGGCCTCAACTACCTCAAAGAAAATGAGGTAGGTAGTGGATACCCAAGTAGTATGATTGTTCGTGACGTACTTGATGTTGTACGGCATGAATACAAACTGTATTTATAGTATTTTAAATATAAATAAGTTAGTGGATTTAAGTAATCAATGTACATGCAGTAATTCTATTTACCTCGTTTTCTTTTAACATAGCCAATTGACTTCGATACGCCAGAAGGTTATTGCGTGTGATGTTTGAGCGACTCTTCGGCATAGCCCACCTAAAATAAAAGTATTTAATAAAAATATTTAAATTTGTTTTTGAATGGTGGTTGTTGCCGATTCTTTTACCAAGAAAATATAAAGTTACCTTGAAGCTAAACAAGCATTTTCACGATATTGTATTGAGTGAATCTCTGGTCGAATAGATATGATTCTCTCCCAAGCCCAAACCTAAATTTGAATATAGAATAATTAATATAATACGAGATTGATAAGTTATTAATATAATTAAAGAGTACTAAGAATTTAATGTTACCTGCAACAATACCAAACACCCAGCTATACTTTTGTTCGGAGAATTCTTTCCAATCATGGAGGCTTTGCAAAGATTTCGGTAAAGAACTGCTAATAGAGCACTGCCCCAACTGCAACGACTGTTGATATCGTCATTGTTGATATCTTCAATGAATGCTCGAACAACATGGCAGTACACGCTGTTTGTTGACATATCAACAAAGAAGAAACCGCCGAGTAGGTACACAACGAGGCACCTTGCTATCTGTATATACCAATCTTGGTTTGCATTTTGTGGTGCACGCAAACAGATACGGTCCTCTACGCATTTGAGGTGCATGCAATTTTTGGTTAGCTTTGGTACCACACCCAATTCACGGTGTAAATACGATGACCAGCCTTCCTCTGGTTCGGCATCGGATCCTGTTACTGCTTCTCCGTCGACCTTGATGTTGAATAGCAATTCCACGTCTTGGAGTGTCACTGTGGCTTCTCCGAATGGAAAATGAAAAGTGTGTGTTTCCGGACGCCATCTCTCAACCAAAGCTTGAATCAACGACCAATCTAATGTTTTGGTTTCCCACCCGAAACCAAAGCTCGTCCACAGCTCCCACTACTTCAATTTCTTGAGTAATTAACGCCCACAACGCACCAACTGTTCTTTTGGACCAATTGAGGTCAATAAAATGCTTGAAGGGCCCCTCACAAAATAGGTCAAGACTTTCCGGGCCAAAAGCACTCAATTTGATTCGGATATCCTCCAAAATATCCCGGGTGTATACAGTAAGGGGTTGGGGTTGCCCTCGCAATCCCGGTCTCATCCATCTCCAAACCTATCACAAACCAATTTTAAAAATAAGAACAATAAATTAATTATTAAAATATAATTAATTAAATAATATATTAATAAGTTAAAAATTTAAATCGAACACACGGATTTACCAATTAAAAAAATTAAATTATTTAATTTTAAAAAAATTCGAACGCTCGAATTTCGGATGCAGGAAATTCGAACGCACGAATTTTGGCGTTTAAAATAATAAATTATTTTAAACAATTCGAACACTCGAATTTTGAAGAATGAAATTCGAACCCCCGAATTTTGAAAAAATAATAATTAATTATTTTATAAAAATTCGAACACCCGAATTTCGATAGCTAATAATCCGAATCCACGAATTTTCACGAAAAAAAGAAAAATGCAATAATGTACACATAAATATTCCACTTATTTTCACGAAAATAAAAAAATAATATTTTTTTTAAAAATAAAACCGCATATTTACAAAAATATTTAATCGAACACACGAAAAAAACCCTAAGAATTCCTTATTTCACACCAAATAAAATACCATATTAATAAATATATTGGACAATTTAAACATAAATATAACGAATCCACGAAAAGCAGCTCTTATACAAACACAAAAACCAGCGAAACATATTTCCAAACCAAAACAATCACAAAAAATAAAAACCAGCATAAATACTTATAATAAAAAAATTTGTTAAAAATTGCACTTGATTGTTTTCGCCCATGATTTAAGCGGTGGTCTGGTAAAATTCGGTGGTGTGGTAAGCGGTGATTCGTGTTCTCGAGCAGGAGCAGGTAACAATGGCGGACGGTGAGAGAGAGAGAGGGTTTTTTTTTTAATTTTTTTTTTTTGAGAAAGAGAGAGAGAGGGGTTTTGAAAAGTCAAAAAGTGGGGAATAGTGGGGTAAGGTGGGGGTAATATAATAAAATGTGGTCACTTTCTCAAAAGAGTTCAAACGTTCACAATTATGAAAAGTTTTATGTTATAAATGCTAGAATTTGAGAAGGTGAAATCCCAAAAATAATTGCAAATAAATGTTTTGTTAATTTTTATAAATAAACCTATTAACATAATTTTTTTAATGAACAAGATTATAATAATTTAATATTTCTTAACCCTATATTTTTATTTGAAGGTACAATTTCAAGATTTTTGTCAAATTAAATTGACTGAGAGAGAAATTAAATTTTTTTATTTAAATCTACAATTTTAAGATTTTTTTTCAGATTGAATTGACTAGAGAGAAAATTTAATTGACCACTCAGATAAATTCACTAAAGAGAATAATGTGTAAGTGTCATATATTTATTTTTACAGTCTTTCTAGCTACAATTTTCATTTTTGTGTCAGATTAAATTGACTAGACATATTAAATTGACTAGAGAAAAAATGTGTAACTGTTGGAAAATTGACTACTCAGATTAAAATCACTAAAGAGAAAAATGTGTAAGTGTTGGAATTTTGACTAGTCACATTAAATTAGAAAAATGTGTAAGTGTTGAAATTTTGACTAGTCAGATTAAATTCACTAAAGAGAAAAATGTGTTTTTAATTATATATAGAGTTTGGCTCTCTGTGAATACAGGTCGATGTGTATTGTCACTCAATTATGGATTCATTTGCTTTGAGATTTTTTTGGGAAAGCACTGATCCAAACAAGCCAGATTATACATGGCATTCTGTTCCCCAGCACCTAGATTACTTTCAACTCATTCAAAAAATCTTTCAAATTACAGGTTGGAATCACTGGGAGTGGATCTTGAATCTGAAAGTGTTCGTTTTGCAAGGAAATCAGTCGATAATCTTGGACCTTCATGAGGGGAACATCGAACTCCTTCATCAATACAGGGTTTTAAAGCCAGGAATTTCGATTGGGCGTACACCCGTGCCCATGGTTCATGAAGGCAGTAGCAACACTGTACAACAACCACAGGGCGATGATGATGATGAAGATGATGATACATATTGTCCGAACAGCAGCGAAGAGTTCGAAGACAACCAGGAAACATATGTGCCGGATACAGATAGTGATTCTGACGACGGAGAAATTACTCTTTCCACGGGGGAGAGACATGTCTACGATGATATTGGCAATCCGGATCCTTACAGGACCGATTATTTTGACGACATGCCAGTATTTTGGAACAACGACGTTCAACAGATAAAGCCTGGTACCTATTTCACAACTAAGGAGCAATTGATTTATGCAGTTACTGCATGGTCTCAATCAAAGGGAGTTCAATACACCACCGACAGGAGCTCCAAAACCAGGTGGGAGGTGAAATGCAAAGAGAAGGATGCAAATGGTCCTCCGTGCCAGTGGAAAGCTAGGGCAGTTTACGACAAACCTTCAGGGGGTTGGAAATTGAACACGTGGACGGAGGACCACAACTGCTCCGGAAACAATTTGGCTATAAATATCACAAGCAATCTCATAGCCAAGCTCATTCTTCCCCACCTTCAAGTGGATCTGGAGTACAAGGTGGCCAACGTCATTGTCAATGTCCGTGAAAAGTGGAACATGGACGTTGGCTACAAGAAAGCATGGCATGGCCGTCGAAAAGCGTTGGAGGCTCTCTATGGCGACTGGGAAACCAACATCCGTGAGCTGCCGGGTTTCATGGCGATCCTATGCCAACACAATCCTGATACGGTTGTGGTATGGAAGTTCTTCAAGAATGAGAAGCACACGGTGCACAGGACGTTCCGTTATATGTTTTGGGCATTCGGTCCCTGCATCGCCGCCTATCAGCAGACACATCCAGTGGTGATGGTGGACGGAACGCACCTGCGTGGGTCGTATAAAGGGAAGTTGCTGGTAGCTGTGACCAAGACAGCCAACAATCACATAATCCCACTGGCTTACGCCCTCATCGATGAAGAGTCCACCCACAGCTGGAGATGGTTTCTTAAGCACCTGCACCTCAACGTTTTAAAATCAAGACCGACTTGCATCATATCAGACCGTCATGCCGGTCTACTTGCTGCATTTGAGTCATATTTTGAGCGTTTTCCTGGATCTGCATGTCATCGATATTGTCTTCGCCATCTTCGCTCCAATTTATTGGATAAGTTCAAGACGAGTGGCCTCAAGCAAGTTTGCACCCGGATCGGACAAGCATTTGATGGGAAGGAGTACAATAAAGCTTGGTCTGATTTATGGGATATGAACCGTGCAGCATATGATTGGTTGCAACGTCATCCAGCTGAGAAATGGACCCTCTACCAAGACGGAGGGCATCGTTGGGGCAACACGACAACTAATATCGCTGAGAGTTACAACAATGCTCTCAAAGGTTGCCGCTTCTTGCCTATCCGAGCCATCGTGGAATCCACTCTAGAAAAGTCATCAAAGATCTTCGAGCGTGCCCGGAATGAGTTCAGCACTTGCAATACTTCACTTCCCCCTTACCAACATGACCGGTTCACGAAGAGTCGATTGAAGGCCAACGAGCATGTGGTAAAATTGTACAATCCTGTTGACCACGTTTACAAAGTGGTGAACATCTATACCACAGAACAAGGTGAGCGAAGACAAACTTTTTCTGTCCGCTATCCACAACAAAATTGTTCTTGCGGGGAGTGGCAGGCAATGCGGTTCCCTTGCTCTCACGCAATTGCCGTTGCTCAATTAAGGGGGGATAATCCACTTCATTTGGTGCATCACTACTATACCATTCAAGCATGGTGTGCACAGTTCAATGGGGGCTTTTATCCGATTCCTGGGAACTCACACACTGTGAATGTTGGATGGCGTCTCAAGCCGAATCCAATCCGTCTTGCACATGCAAAGGGCCGACGTAAAACGCAGCGCTACCGAATGAACATGGATTATCAAGGTCAGACGAGTGGGGGTGGAACAAAATGCACTAGATGTGGAAATCCTGGTCATATTGCAAGAAAATGTCCTTATTCTCATCCTCCATCAGATAGGCTGCCAATTCATCGTATTTATAATGCCGATGGTACGCGCGATAAAGAATACAATGCTGATGAATACTTTGGTGGCGATGGTGACGAAGACTATGGTGATGATGAGTAGAGCATTCGCTATGTATTTTTATTTTGTTATCTTTAAATTAATGTCATGTATTTTAAGTTGATTAAAGTAGAAAATTATTATTATTATTATGAAACATGGTAAGATTGCATGAATAAGAAAACAAAAATAAAGTTCAAAATATTGAAGTTTAATATTTCAACAAAAAAAAAAAACACAAATAAATAATATAAAACAATGGTAAGATCGCATGAATAAGAAAAAAAAAATAAACCCTAAATATTGAAGTTTAATATTTCAACAAAAAAATAAATAAATAAATATTATAAAAAAAGGTTCGAAAAACCCCTAAATATTGAAGATTAATATTTCAACAAAAAAAAAACAAATAAATAATACAAAAAAAGGGGTTCGAATTTGACAAATTCGAACCCATTAAATAATTTCAAATTTAACTGGGTTCGAATCTGACAAATTCGAATTGGCTACTTTTGTCCACACTTTAGGGTTTTTTCTAGGGTTTGTCCACGTGCTTAGGGTTTAGGACATTTAGGTAATTTTTCCTTAGTTTAATTGTATTCACTAGGAATTTTCTGTCTGAAGCTGCAATC
>JAPKLW010008722.1:0-12937 GCA_026898455.1 Plectranthus barbatus | reverse complement strand
ATATGCAATTGAGGATCTGATTGTACCTCATCATCAGCAGTCAATGCCAGATGTTCTTCCTTGTCAGCATCTTCTTCAGCTGACACTTCTCCTAGAGCAGCCATGAATGCCAGAAGAGCTTCTTCTTTAGACTCTCCATCTGACTCGTATTCCCCATCATCATGGTCGGGGATATCAGGAACTTCAGTCCTTGTCAGCATGGCTTTGGCAACTGCCTTGGAGGCACGCTCTTCAAAGAGCTTCTTCAGCCGTTCCCTCTCAGTTTTGTCCACCTGCGGACATTCAAATTTTAAATGGTCAGGGGATTGGCATTGATAGCAAGCACGAGGAGCTCTTTTGACGAATTTTCCGTCAGTTGAGCTTGAAGAGACTCCCTGCTTTGACTTAGCCTTTTCAAGTAGGACGGCCAGTCGTTTCATTTGCTGCTCAAGTTCAGCGATAGAGCTCTCGCCACTTTTGGAGTAAGATCCTGACGTGGATGGGATCTCCTTCGGCTGGTTGGTCTGCCCAGCAGGCCTGTCAGCATGGAAGGGCTTCTTGGGCATCCGCTTGAAGTCCTTCTTGACGAAGTAAGCTTCGTCCTGAGCCTTAACGCTGGGGGATCTAACATTCCTGATAGCCTCGTTTTTATTCACCATCTGGATATCCCATTCATGTGCCTGCAACTGAGCAAACACTTCTTTAGGAGATAGTTTGGATAAATCTTTCTCCTTTAGTGCGGTGGTTTTCACAAACCAATCCTCCTTCGGCATCTTGGACAGGATCTTCGAGTTAAGATCAGCATTTTCGTACTCCCTGCCCAGAGACTTCAGCTCGCTGACAATGGCGTTGAATCTCGCCTCCATCTCCTTGATGGTTTCTCCAGTCAGCATCTGGAAGGACTCATATTTATCCACCGCAACCTGCAATTTGTTGCGTTTCATTTGGTCAGTTTCTTGACATAAACTATCAAGAAAATCCCATACTCCCTTAGCAGTATCAAACTGCAGTGCGTCCTCCATCAGCGATTCTGGAAGGCACGCAAGGATCAGCTCATGTGCAATGGAATCCAGCTGATTCCGCTTTCTGTCCTCAGCATTCCATTCATCTTGGGGCTTTGGGACCACCGCAGCTGGACGATCTCCCAGCTGATGCTGAATCTTGGTGATCTCTATTGGCCCTGTCTCCAGTACATCTTTCATGTCTGGATGGATGCTCTTCAGGGAGATAAGCGTCCTCTTTCGCCATGTAGAGTGCTTCTCCGTCTTGTAGTCCATTAGCTTTGGGATATTCATCTTGAAGTACCTGAGCTAGACAAACAGACAAACAAACAGGAGTGCAAGGAAACGTGGATCACGGTCCTAAGCGACACAGAAACGAACGGTCTGTAAGAACCGTCCGCTCTGATACCACTTGTTGGTCCCGGATATCAGGGTATACTTTGGCAGCGGAAAATACGTAAGTTCGTTTCTTGCACTCTGCTGGTTACACAGCTGACTGGGACCTTGTCAGCTGGTAAGTCAACTGGCAACTGAGTATTCAGCTGACTGGCAACTGGCTGGTCAGCTGATGACTCAGGACTTAGAAAATTTTAGAGTCGAGTTTGCACAGTTATACTGGTTTCAGTTATACTCCAGCACTTGGGTGCTGGGTTTTAAATCAGTAAGTAAATGCTGAAAGCAGTAGATAACAAGGATATTTTATAGTGGTTCGATCAACAGATCTACGTCCACTCTCCAGTCGAAGCACTGGAAATTCACTAAAAAGAGTAATCCGGTACAAGATTTCCTACGATCTATTTCCAGCTGGTAGATGCCTCGTCTACCAGTCCACTGGATCAACCGCTCCCGGTCCTTGTCCTTCTTCAACTCTCGTCAGATGGATGGAGTGCGAGCACGTCACTTCAACCTCCTCCTCCGACTGATTGGGTGTTGAGTTCTCCCAAGAACTTGACTCTTGCTGGCGGCAAAACTGCCCGTAATAACTCTGGAGCTGGCTGGCTCAAGAGCTCCTATGTTCTTCCTCGGAATGAGAAAGAACACCAAGTGAGATCAATAACTCACAAGCTAGAAGCTTGGAGTCTCGTGTTCAAATGATTGACACACGGAGTAGCTTTAAGAAAAGCCTCGAAAGATTGCTTATTAGCTGATATGAATGCGTTTGAGCTTTCGGTAGGTCAAGAGTGTTAAGAGTATTGAATGTTGATGGATCCCAGGTATTTATAGACGAGGGATCCCATTCAAATTTACTAGCCGTTTGGACACATCCGGAAAAGTCTCTGTCCTCGCATGTCCTTCTGACGGCGGTAGGTAGGAATTTCCGGAAAGCGCCATACCTTTGATCGCTTTATCTGACACAGATCTCTTTGTGTCAGAACGACTCTATTCGTCAGTACGAGGAATCGGAACTGGTGTCTTGAACTGATAGACTTTAAGGCATCCTCCTTAAAGTCATACACTGTCAGTTACTTCCTCAGACGAATCTTCTTTTTGTCTCTAAGTCTTCGGGAGAGCGAATCTTCAATTCTGCTGATAACCTCCAACTGGTAGATCATACTGGTGATCTTGTGCTGGCAGTCTCTGCTGGTGACTTGCCTTAGCACAATCAAGGTCTACCAATTCGTCTGATGTTATCTCTTGAATTCTCCCGTGACTGGTGGCTTCACCGCTGGTGAATAGTGTCAACCAGAACACATATTCTGCTGGTAGATCTGTCAGCCTCCTGCTGATGAAATCTTCCCACTGGTGAACAGTAGCCAGTCGATAGCTCAACTCTATGCTGATGAACAGTATCAGCATGAGTCTTGGTCAGTCGCTTGCTGGTGAGGCATCCCTCAACTGGTAAGCACATCTCATGCTGGTGAACAGTAGCCAGCATGAGTCTTGATCAGCTGCGACTTACAACTCAAAATACCTATACAGGACTTTACATTTGAGACTAGAGCTATTCTAGAGACAACTGACGCTGGTTGGACTTAGGATTTGATCCACCAAAACACCAAGGCTAATATCTAACAATTTCCCCCTTTAGGCTCTAGCAATAATGCCTTGTAATTCGTGCGCCCCTGTAGAAGGAAAACAGCCAGATTTCCCAACAATTTCCCCCTTTTTGGTGCGATCAAAGCCTAACCAGCGAGCACTCAGCTGATGAGGAAAGTTACAAAGTATTTCCGGGTTTTACAGTAAGCCTATCAGATCTAAACCCAAGAAATTAACTCCTCACATCAGCTTTAACCTAAAGATCTTCCCCCTCAAACCAGGAGAGATATTGCTCGATTAAATTTTGAAGTAAAACTCTGAGCCAGATTAGAATCAACAAAGTATCAAAATGAGTGCTGGTGCTGATTACACTGAATGTGTAAGTTCAGCTGGTAAGTAAAAAGTTGACATTAGTTGGACAATGAGAAATTGTCGTCAACCCGTCAGTAATCAATCCATTAATGATGTTACAATTACAAGTACAGGATTAAAAACTGACTAGTCTAACTGATACAAAAATTACTTTCAATAAAATGAAGAGTACCAGACCTATGGCTTAGAGGATGATCCAGGAGATTGATATTTGCTGGTAAGGCTCCTCAGGATCTCAGTTAAGGCGGCCATGTCTTGTTCTCTCTTCAAGCGCTCCTCAGCAGCAATCCGGCGTTCCTCAGCAGCAATCCGGCGTTCTTGCTCCGCAAGACTTCTTTCCTCTTCAGCGAGCCGAGCTCTCTCCTCCTCAGCAGCTGCTCGCGCCCTTTCCCCCTCTTGGATCCGCACCAAAAAGGAGGACACCCCAGAGGTGAACGTCTCCATTTGCTGCGCCATTTCAGTACGGTAGGAGGAAAAACGCTGCTCCAGCCGGGCGTCAATGATAGCCAATAGTTGCGCCGGCGGGTGGACTTCGGAAAGAGGCTCTGCTGACAGGGCCATCGAAGTGGGGGGCTCAACAGATGAGGCTTCAGCCATCACTATATCAGCGCCAGATGCCCCATCCACAACTTGCTCTGCAGCGGCTGCTGGTGCTGCTGCTGCTGCTGACGCTGACTCCTCAGCTGATTCCTCCACCAGCACCTCAGCTGATGCTGGTGGGACTTGATCTTCTGCAAAGTCCGCCTCCACCCAGTCAACGGGCTCCAGCTCCACAACATTCGGAGCACCAGCGACTGCAGGGACCAGCCATCTGCTGCGGGAGGGATCCTCCTCCACCACATGATCAATTAGCAACTCAGTGGCTGCCATATCGAACAGACGGGCAAAGTAGAGGAGGAGCGGTGGGAGGGCAATCAGTATTCGGATCCTTCGGAGAGCGTAGACCATCTGAAAGCCCCGGCTGGTGCGGTGGAACTGGAGAAAGGGCACTCGGACACGCCTTGGCTTCGGGAGTCCTGAGCTGCCAGTCCTTAGGCGATAATCAAGAATCTTCTGCACTCGCCGCCGGACACGCCTAAGGGACAAGGGCTCTGGCTCGTCAGTTAATGTATCCATGAATTCATCCGCCCAGGCCTCTTCATTCCTCCAGTATTCCAGCCCCAGCCTAGCGTACAGAACTGAGCGCTTCTCCACCGTGAGATACCGCTCCACACGGTCAAAGATCCTCCATCGCCGCAGCTCACAGTACAGAGTCGGGTTGACAACCCACAGATACTGGAAGTCATTAAACATGTCGAGATCAACGGCATCCTCGACCTCCACCGTGATATTTTCTGCGTACTCATACAGAGTACGGTTGTAGAACTCCATCGGCCTCAGGGGCAGGCACCAGTCCTGGATGCGGGAAGCTAAGACCGACTGGTGGGGGAGCCCGCGGAGGGGAATGATGTTGAGAATGCTGTAGTCAGGCACTTGAGAGGTGTCGAAGGCCTCTTCCCCGCGTAACTCCCACCGATGGGGTCCATTGACCATCTCCTCATATTCATCAGCGTCGACCACGTTGTAATTGAGGACGCTGACGGTTATGTCACGTCGTGGTCGCGAATCAGCACGTCGAGGCTGTGCTGGTGAGGATGTCGCTGGTCGTCCAGAAGTTGAGGCTCCTTGGGACTGTTGACGACCGAGCTGAGCCTTCCCTTCCTTTGCAAAATCTGGGAACAGGTTCCTTGGCTCCATCCTCTGGATTGTGGAGTGCTGGACAACTGGTGGCTCCTCTTCTTCAGAATCATCAGAGATAACAATGGGAGCCTTCCCAGCAGTCCTTGCACCAGTCTCCACATCCATCTCTTCTTCCTTCTCTGCCTCCTTCTCTTCCTTCTCCTCCGCCAGTTTTTCCGGGGTGGTCGCCCGCTCATCAACTCCTCCGCTGGCAACCCCTTGCACTGCCAACGGGCCTTCTTTGGCAACTCCGCTTCCGCTGGCATCCCCTTGCGCAGCCAGCGGATCCTCATCTTCAGCATCAGCACCGCTGGCATCCCCTTGCGCAGCCAGCGGGCTCCCAGCCTCTTCCTCATCCGGCTGGTAGTGCTCGACTATGGACATGATGTCCTCGTCGACTCCCATCACCAGCAGGCGCTGATATGTATCTTCTGGTAAAATCTCGCCTGGTGGTGGGGAAGCTGGTGGGCTGGCACTTGGACTTTCATCAGCCTTTTCTTTGCCCTTGCTTGCCAGCCTCAGCTGTTCAGCCAGCTCCTCCTGGCGCCTGGTTTCATGCTCTGCCTTAATCTTGGCAAAGCGCTCGTCACGAGCGGCCAGTTCAGCTTCCAGCTCCTGCTGGGCCTTCAACGCCTTCAGCCTGGCCTCAGCTTGCTTCTTCCTCACTATAGAGGCACTTCTCTTCTTCTTGGTCTTCTTCGTTATCTGCTCACCCAGGGTGAGGATCCTCTTCCTCTTCCTGGTCATAATCTCCAGCTGCTCCTCCTGGGTCTGTCCCAATATGTTCCTTGGAGCTGGACCAAGAACCAGTGCCTGATGTGGCTGCTGATGCTGATGCTTCTTGGGTCTTTTGGGCTTCTTCTGGGATGGCTCGTCAGTAGGGACGATGCGGATGTCCCGGGGATGGATGCCAGTGGCCGCTTCCACTGCATCTCCCAGCTGGGCGAAGAGACGCTCAGTCTCTCGCTGGCGCTTGAGCGCAGCCCTTTCTTCTTCAGTCAGCGGGTGAGCCATAACTGGCAGTTGCTCGCCCTCATCCACCTCATCTTCCTCAGAGACACCCTCAGAAGGGTTCACTGAGGTCTTCCCCTTCAGCCTCCTGGGCTTCTTGTAGTCTGGGCGGGGGAGTTTGGCTTGCTCCTTGGTCGGAGGGATGAAGTCCGAACTGACCAATTGCTCACCCTGGTCCACCCCATCACCCAACTCCATCTCCAGTAGGCGGCTGATACGAAGCCCAAAGGATACGGAATGGGCAAACCTCCCTTCAGTCGGAACGTCGATGTTCCTGCCGACGTGTTCCAGGAGCCGGCCGTAAAGGAATTCGGCCCAGTTCCCTTGAATCCCGTCAGCAAGGGCACTCATCACGGAGAACTTCCGGATGCTCAGCTCTGCGTACGACCCCACTTCGCACTGCAGCATTCGTACGACTATGTCGCACACCATCTGCCAAAACTCGTCCATCTCGGACTTTCTCATTCCAGTCCGGAAGGTGGTCACCTCCGCCTTCTTCCACTGGGTCCAGCGCTTCTGGAACTCGACGGTGTTGTTCTGAAGGTAGGTAGCCACATCCTCGCCTTCGTTCCTTAGCCCGAACATCTCGGCGAGGTACTCGGGGGAGACGGTGATCAGGTGTCCAAACACCGAAGTGGTGAAGGACCGTCCGCCGTCGGCGATCACCGCCCGTGCGTAGAACTCCGCCACCAGGTGCGGATGGAAAGTCTGGGGCGCCGCCGTCAGATACTGTCGGAGGCTTTCATGATCGATCATCTCGATCAGCTCCTCCCCATGGTTCTTTCTGGCCAGTTTTTCGTTGAGGATCTTCTCCTTTTGAACTTGTGCGGCTCTGACTTGGGCATTTGACAACCGATCACGGGTTGCCGGCTTGTTCAGGGCAACAAGTCGCGCGAACGGATAAGTATAGTCAATATCCTCAATCTTCACAATGCCGGTGTACGTCGGCATGTGCTGCTCGGCAACTGGTAGTCTGGGCTCACCAGACGATGAAGATGTGGAAGGTGGGTTGTCTTCCGGGGGATTATCAGTTGGGGGGCGTGAAGATGAAGCCATAATCTCAGGAAACTTAAGAATTTTGAGAGAGAATGAGAGAGATTAGGGCTGGAAAAATGTGAAGGATCGTAAAAGGTTTCTCCGGTGAGGGACCTCGAGTATTTATACTCGAGTCCATGCAGGAATCTACGACCAGGATCAACGCTCAGCACGCGGAGATCTACGGTCATCAGCAGGCCCGATTTCCTGTGTTGACGGGCGTGGTCGTGCTGACGTGCTGCACGACGTGGTGCTGACGTGGTGCGCTGCAGTTGGTGGAAACCAAACGTCGGACTGCGCAGCCACTGTGCACATTAAATGTGGCATTAAATGCCGCATTAAATTCGGAGATCCGCATACGCCATCGGATTCGAACGATCCCGCCATTTCTGCGACAGCTGGCTTGGCTGGGCATCACCAGCATACGCCAGTCGCATACTTCCCCCTAACTGGTTGGCCTCTTCATCAGTTGGCAACTGATACCACATGCTTATAATACATTCTGCTGGCAAACTCATCAGTTAGCAACTGATACCACTTATTGAAGAGCCATTTCTCCACTTGATGATAATTTCTTCAGTTAGCAGCTGATACCACCTTGTAGATATACATCATCAGTTAGCAACTGAGACCACTTGAGAAATCAACCACTTGCTGGTAGCACGTCCTGCTGGCAAACTCATCAGTTAGCAACTGATACCACTTGATGATCAGACTAGCGACCTTAACCAAATTGAGAGCTTGGACTCAATTTTCGCCAGTCGTGGGAATGACCACCAGTTATCTGCTGGCAACTGGAAGTGGATCCATTTCTTCAACACTGCTAGAAGGTGGCAGCTGGGACCCAATTTCGCTTCAGCGGAAGATAAAAGCTGGCAAGATGAAATGAGAGCTGGGACTCATTTCCTTGGACAAATGAGGGATAAAGTCCGCCAGTAGATATCATCTGTGGTTGGTAGACACCACTAGTCGAGAAACACCACAACTGAGAACTTGGACTCAGTTGTAATCAGCATACGCCAGAGAATCAAGAACAGAATGAGAGCTTGGACTCATTCTTCCTCATCATTAAGGCTCGCATCAATCTCCATAAGACCGAGTTTGATGCACAACTCCTTGAATCTTGCTTCTGGCAGGGGCTTTGTGAAGATGTCAGCCAGTTGATCTTCAGTACGAATGTAGTCCACGCTGACATCCTTCTTCTCGACATGATCACGAATGAAGTGATGTCGAATGTCTATGTGCTTGGTCCTGGAGTGATGAACCGGATTCTTCGTGATGCACATAGCACTGTTGTTGTCGCAATAAATAGGAACACAGCCAGTGTCCACTTCATAATCAGCCAGTTGTTGCTTGAGCCAAATAATTTGAGCACAGCAACTGGCAGCGGCAACATACTCAGCCTCAGTGGTAGAAGTAGCTACAGAGTGCTGCTTCTTGCTGAACCAGCTAATCAGCTTGTGTCCGAGAAACTGACACGTACCACTGGTACTCTTGCGGTCAATACGGCATCCAGCGAAATCTGAATCTGAATATCCGATAAGCGTAAGCTCATCATTTCTGGGATACCATATTCCAAGAGATTCTGTCCCCTTCAGATATTTCACAATCCGTTTAGCAGCTTCCATGTGTGACTTCTTAGGATTAGCTTGAAATCTGGCACACACTCCGACTGAATAAGAAATGTCGGGTCTGCTGGCAGTGAGATAGAGGAGTGATCCAATAATTCCTCGGTATATAGTAGGATCAACTGATTCCCCTTGCTCATCAAGAAATATCTGGCAGCTGGTACTCATCGGGATCCTTAGAGACTTAGTCTTCTCTGGGCAATATTTCTGAATAAGATCCTTGGTATACTTCCGCTGGCTGATAAAAATACCATCAGCTGATTGCTGGACTTGAAGTCCTAGGAAGTATGTCAGCTTGCCCATCATACTCATCTGGAATGAGGTCTGCATCAGCTTAGAAAACTTCTCACAGAGAGATATGTTCTTGGATCCGAAGATGATGTCATCGACATAGATCTGCACCATCAGCATGTCAGCTCCATCGTTGAGAAGAAAGAGAGTCCGATCGATCTTCCCTTTTCGAAATCCATTGCTGGTGAGGAACTGAGATAGTGTATCATACCAAGCCCTGGGCGCCTGTTTCAATCCATACAGGGCCTTCCTTAGCTTGTACACTTTGGTGCCAATTTCGAATCCAGGAGGTTGCTCTACATATACCTCCTCCTTTAGTTCGCCATTCAAGAATGCGCTCTTCACGTCCATCTGGAACACCGTGAAGCCGTGATACGCTGCATAGGCCAAAAACAGCCGTATCGCCTCCATTCTTGCAACTGGTGCAAAGGTCTCATCAAAATCGATGCCTTCACACTGTCTATAGCCCTTGGCGACTAAACGAGCCTTGTTCCGGACCACAATGCCATCTTCATCTCGCTTGTTCTTGAAAACCCACTTGGTGCCGATCACTGACTGGTGTGATGGTCTCTCTACCAAGTCCCAAACATTGTTGCGAGTGAACTCCGCAAGCTCTTCGTGCATGGCATTGATCCAATCTGTAGATTCGAGCGCATCTTTGATGGATGTAGGTTCCATCTGAGATATAAAGCAACTCAATAGCGCACTGCCGTGCCTGGTCTGGACAGAACCTTCCAGATCACCGAGAATAGCATCAGATGGGTGATCCCTCAGCCATTTGGGAGGACCAGCGACAGCTGGTGCCGGCTGGGAAACAGGTTCATCTGTCCTGACGACTGGTGCTTCCAAATTTTCACCAGTCGGGGCTGGAACAGCAACTGGCGGTTGACCTTCAGTTGGAACTTCACCAGTTGGGATTTCTTCAGCTTCACTCTCTGACTGATTTCCAGCGCCTTCGCCAGTATCAGCTGGCTCCTCTCTTCCAGCTGGCTCCGCGTCTTCTGGCTCAAAGACTCCAGTCAGAATTCCCCCTTGATTAATGCATGATCCACTCAGGGAGATTGAGTGTAAGGTCTCAGCAAGGTCATTTGCATCACCGACCCTCTCAGGTTGCTGATGGGCACCTGAGGAAACTAGTTGTGAAGATGATCCATTCATAGGTCTAGTCGAACCAGTTGGTTGAGCATCGGAAGAATTCCTGCCCAACTGGTCGCTAACATCCTCGACCTCAGGAACATCTTCAGCCAGTTGGCGTAAGGTCCTGCGCACTAACGTAGCTTCATCAAAAACAACATTGCATGTTATTTCCACAAGCTGGGTAGTCTTGTTAAATACTCTATAGCCCTTGTGAGAGGGGTGTCCATATCCGACAAACACACCCTCATCAGCTTTAGGCGAGAAAGCATTTAAGTTCGACTTCCCATTATTATGGATATAACATGGAGAACCGAATGCACGAAGATGAGCTAAAGTAGGCTTACGACCGAAGTACACTTCGTAGGGAGTTTTCTGAAGTCTGTCGTTGATCCCGCTCCTATTCTGAGTATAGCAAGCAGTCACCAACGCCTCTCCCCAGAAACTCTGACCCAAACCAGACTCAGCCAGCATGGATCGGACTGCTTCCTTCAGCGTCCTGTTCCTACGTTCTGCCAGTCCATTTTGCTGTGGTTGCCTTGGTGTAGATCTCTCATGTTTGATCCCGGCCTCCGCGCAAAAATCCATCAGCGGACCGTTGCAGAATTCAGTCCCATTGTCCGAACGAATTCGCTTCACGACAGCTTCTCTCTGCTTCTGAGCTTGGATGATCAACTCTGGAAGAATCACCTTCACCTCATCCTTTGTTCTGAGAAGCTTCACCCATGTATAGCGCGAGTAGTCATCGACTACCACCAGCGAATATCGTCTTCCTCCAATGGTTTGCGGCGTTACTGGTCCAAACAGGTCCATATGTAACAGCTCGAGTACCTGACTGGTACTAGGGTGAACTGGCGACTGGCTCTTGAAGGATTTCTTGGTCTGTTTGCCTTGCTGGCAGGCCTTGCAAATCCCTTCCTTCTTGAACCCGCCCTTGGGAAGACCATCTACAAGATCATGCTTGGTTAGATAATTAATAGTTTTGAAATTCAAATGACTTAACCTTTTGTGCCACAGCCAGTTGGTCTCCATGGAACTGGTGGCAACAAAGCACGTATCAGTCTTCCCGCTTTGCCAGTCAACGACATACAACCCTCCTTTGCGGACACCTTTCAGCTTGGTCTCGCCAGATTCTTCATTCTTGATCTGGCACCCGGATTTGTCAAACACAATGGTGTAACCATTGTCGCACAGCTGGCTGATGCTCAGGAGGTTGTGCTTCAGGTTGGTAACAAGGGACACGTTGGCAATACGCACATCATCCTTCTCTATGCATCCCTTGCTGATAACTCTGCCCTTGGAGTTATCACCAAAAATAACTGGAGGTCCTCTGACCTTGGTGAGCTCCGAAAACAAGAACTCCTCACCAGTCATATGAGCGGAGCAACCACTGTCAATGATCCACTCGCTCGACCTCTGAAGCTGATACGCATGATCCTGTTCCTGCAAGAAAAATGAAATCATTTAGGTCCCCGATCATCAGCGGGTCCTGCAGGGTTAGATCTCTGGAACATTCCTTTCGGAATCCAGATTTGAGTAATCTTCAGCTCAGTGTTACCCTTGCTGACATCACTCATGGCCTTTCCCTTCCTCTTAAAATAATGCATGGAATTGTTTTTGGAAGGTGTGGTTGTGTGTGCAGTTCCTCTAGAAGTATTCTTCTTCTGAGGAGATCGGAAATTTCTTTCCGACCGCTTGTGCTGCCTTGGTGGTCTTTGGAACTGTGGACCACGGTGGTTAGCCTTCCTAGCCCTTGATGAAAACATTTGATTGGGCTCAGGCCTCCGATAGGTATTCCTCCTATCGGGAATTGTCCTTCTCTCAGTATTCTGCTGAGAGTGGGACCCCTTGTAAGTATGCTGACAACTGGCATACTTATAAGGTTGTGTGTGGAACCTCTGGACAGCTGGCGCTGGCTGTCGGGTTCCACTGGCTGCAGGTGCTGACTTCCTTGCCTTGGAATATTTTGGCTTAGTCAGCTTCTTAGGGTGTGCTGGCGTCCTGTCAGCAGAGGAATTTGCCAGTCGAGGTTGTTGTCGTGATGACTCACCTCTATATCTGGGCTGATGATTCCTTTGCTGATCAGCCATACGAGGTATGCTGGCAGCACCAGCTGGTGCTGACTCATTTACCATTCTGCCCTTACCCTTACCAGCATTGGGTTGGTTTATGCTCGAATCATTTGTAAATCCCAACCCGGATTTATCATAAGGTTTTCTCCAATGACTTAGAGCTGCCTCTAAATCCTTAGAGCCCTTGTTTAGAAAATTGATTTTATTTTCTTGCTCCAGAACGAGACTGTGAAGGTTATCTCGCTCAGTTTTTGTACTTTGAAAATCTTGGAGCAAGTCGAAATGAGCCTTTTTCAAAGTTTCTAGCTCTTCGCTGAGTGACCTAGATTTTTCAATCTCACTGGTCAAAATGGAAACTTGATTTTTCAGCGAAGTGTTTTCGCCAGCTAAAACATTTTTCATTTCATAAAATTTTAAAAACTCATGCTGAAGAACATCTAAAGTGACATCTTCTGAGTCGGAGCAATGCGACTCAGAATCGTCTATGATTTGAACAGGCATTATATGCAATTGAGGATCTGATTGTACCTCATCATCAGCAGTCAATGCCAGATGTTCTTCCTTGTCAGCATCTTCTTCAGCTGACACTTCTCCTAGAGCAGCCATGAATGCCAGAAGAGCTTCTTCTTTAGACTCTCCATCTGACTCGTATTCCCCATCATCATGGTCGGGGATATCAGGAACTTCAGTCCTTGTCAGCATGGCTTTGGCAACTGCC
>JAPKLW010008721.1:0-12717 GCA_026898455.1 Plectranthus barbatus | reverse complement strand
CTCTGAGCCAGGTTAGAATCAACAAAGTATCAAAATGAGTGCTGGTGCTGATTACACTGAATGTGTAAGTTCAGCTGGTAAGTAAAAAGTTGACATTAGTTGGACAATGAGAAATTGTCGTCAACCCGTCAGTAATCAATCCATTAATGATGTTACAATTACAAGTACAGGATTAAAAACTGACTAGTCTAACTGATACAAAATTACTTACACAAAAATGAAGAGTACAAGACCTATGGCTGAGATGAGGATCCAGGTGATTGATTGCGATTTGCTAAGTTCCTCAAGATCTCTGTAAGAGCCGCCATATCTTGTTCCCTCTTCAAGCGCTCCTCAGCAGCAATGCGACGCTCTTCTGCAGCAAGCCGAGCCCTCTCCTCATCAGCGACTGCTCGCGCCCTTTCCCCCTCTTGGATCCGCGCCAAAAAGGAGTTCACCCCAGAGGTAAAAGCCTCCATTTGTTGCGCCATCTCTGCTCGGTAGGAAGAAAAGCGCTGGTCCATCCTGGCATCAATGAGAGCAACCAGTTGCGCAGGCGGATGGACCTCGGAGAGAGGCTCTGCTGACAGCTCCATCGAAGTAGAGGGCACGCCAGATGAGGCCTCAGCCATCTCAGTGTCAGCTCCAGTTGGCCTCTCCACTACTGGCTCTGCAGCGACTGATGCTTCTGCTGGGACTGCAGCGGCTGCTGGTGCATCTTCTGGTACTGCTGTAGCTGCTGCTGCTGCTGACTCTTCGTCTGCGACTGACTCCTCCACCAGCATCTCAGCTGATGCTGGCGGGACTTGTTCTGAATCAACTTCCATCACCTGCCAGTCGATGTGCTCCAGCTCCACAACAACTGGAACAGCAGCGACGGCAGGGATCAGCCATCTGCTGCGGGAGGGATCCTCCTCCACCACATGATCAATTAGCAACTCAGTGGCTGCCATATCGAACAGACGGGCAAAGTAGAGAAGGAGCGGTGGGAGGGCAATCAGTATTTGGATCCTTCGGAGAGCGTAGACCACCTGAAAGCCCCGGCTGGTGCGGTGGAACTGGAGAAAGGGCACTCGGACACGCCTTGGCTTCGGGAGTCCTGAGCTGCCAGTCCTTAGGCGATAATCAAGAATCTTCTGCACTCGCCGCCGGACATGCCTAAGGGACAAGGGCTCTGGCTCGTCAGTTAATGTATCCATGAATTCATCCGCCCAGGCCTCTTCATTCCTCCAGTATTCCAGCCCCAGCCTAGCGTACAGAACTGAGCGCTTCTCCACCGTGAGATACCGCTCCACACGGTCAAAGATCCTCCATCGCCGCAGCTCACAGTACAGAGTCGGGTTGACAGCCCACAGATACCGGAAGTCATTAAACAAGTCAAAATCAACGGCATCCTCGACCTCTACTGTGATATTTTCGGCGTACTCATACAGAGTACGGTTGTAGAACTCCATCGGCCTCAGGGGCTGGCACCAGTCCTGGATGCGGGAAGCTAAGACCGACTGGTGGGGGAGCCCGCGGAGGGGAATGATGTTGAGAATGCTGTAGTCAGGCACTTGAGAGGTGTCGAAGGCCTCTTCCCCGCGTAACTCCCACCGATGGGGTCCATTGACCATCTCCTCATATTCATCAGCGTCGACCACGTTGTAATTGAGGACGCTGACGGTTATGTCACGTCGTGGTCGCGAATCAGCACGTCGAGGCTGTGCTGGTGAGGATGTCGCTGGTCGTCCAGAAGTTGAGGCTCCTTGGGACTGTGGACGACCTAGCTGAGCCTTCCCTTCCCTTGCAAAATCTGGGAACAAGTTCCTTGGCTCCATCCTCTGGATTGTGGAGTGCTGGACAACTGGTGGCTCCTCTTCTTCAGAATCATCCGAGATAACAATGGGAGCTTTCCCAGCAGTCCTTGCACCAGTTTCCACATCCATCTCTTCTTCCTTCTCTTCCTTCTCCTCCGCCAGTTTTTCCGGGGTGGTCGCCCGCTCATCAACTCTTCCGCTGGCAACCCCTTGCACTGCCAGCGGGCCTTCTTCAGCAACTCCGCTTCCGCTGGCATCCCCTTGCGCAGCCAGCGGGCTCTCATCTTCAGCATTAGCACCGCTGGCATCCCCTTGCGCAGCCAGCGGGCTCCCAGCCTCTTCCTCATCCGGCTGGTAGTGCTCGACTATGGACATGATGTCCTCGTCAGCGCCCATCACCAGCAGGTGTTCAAATGTTTCTTCTGGAAAGAGCTCACCTGGTGGTGCTGGTGCTGGTCGGCTGGCACTTGGAATTGTGAGCGCCTTTCCTTTGCCCCTGGAAGCCAGCCTCATCTGCTCAGCCAGCTCTGCCTGGCGCCTGGCTTCATGCTCAGCCTGCACCTTGGCATAGGCTTCATCGCGGGCTGCTAGCTCAGCCTCTAATCTTCGCTGGGCTGCCAAGGCCTTCAGCCTTGCCTTGGCTTGCTTCTTCCTCGCAATGGAGGCACTTCTCTCCTTCTTCGATTGCTCCACCACCCGCTGAGCTCTGGTTTGGATGCGCTTCCTCTTGCGAGTCATCCTCTCCAGCGTCTCTTCCTCAGTCAATCCAAGAATGTTCTTCTTGACTGGGATGGAGATCTTCCCAGGCTCGGGATCATATGCCACAGCTGATGGTGGCTGCTGGTGCTGAGAAGTCTTGGGCTTCTTGCGGGAGGTCTTCTTGGTGACTGGCACCTGCTGAACTGGCTGAGGGCGACTGCCAGAAGCATCCACTTCCGCCTCCTCCATTTGAGTAAAAAGAGACTCAGTCTCCATCTTTCTTTTCAGCTCGGCCCTTGCCTCCTCCGTCAGCGGCTGTGCCATGACTGGCACCTGTTCCCCCTTATCCTCCTCGTCTTCCTCCGAGACGACCTCAGCTGGATCCACTGCTGACTTTCCCCTCAGCCTCCGCGGCTTGTGGTAGTCAGGGCGAGGCAGCTTGGCCTGCTCCTTGGTGGGCGGAATGAAGTCCGAACTCACCAGTTGTTCCCCCTGGTCCACGCCATCTCCAATCTCCATCTCCAAGATATGGCTGATCCGCAGCCCAAAGGATACGGAGTGAGCGAACGTCCTCTCAATTGGAATGTTGGCGTTCCTGGCTACATTCTCCAGCAACCGGCCAAAGAAGAACTCGGCCCAGTTTCCCTCAATCCCATCCACCAGCGCGCACATCACCGAAAACTTGCGCAGGCTCAGCTCGGCGTAGGATCCGACTTCGCACTGCAACATCCTGACAACGATGTCGCACACCATCTGCCACCAGTCATCCATCTCCGACTTCCTCATACCAGTCCGGAAGACGGTGACTTCGTCCCTCGTCCATTGTGTCCACCTCCTTCGGAATTCCACCGTATCATCCTGATGATACGTGGCGACTTCCTCTCCTTCATTCCTCAGGCCGAAGAGATTGGCGAGGTATTCGGCGGTAACGGTGATCAGGTGGCCGAACACCGATGTAGTGAACGACCTCCTGTCGTCAGCAACCACGGCCCGAGCGTAAAACTCGGCTACCATGTGCGGATGGAAGGTCTCGGGCCTTGCCGTCAAATACTGACGAAGGCCTTCCCGGTCGATCATCTCGATCAACTCCTCCCCATAATTCTTGCGCGCCAGTTTCTCGTTCAGAATCTTTTCTTTCTGAACTTGCGCTGCCCGCATTTGCGCGTTCGAGAGCTGAGCCCTGGTCGCCGGCTTGTTCAGCTGAACCAGTCGAGCGAACGGAAGAGTATAATCTATATCTTCAATCTTCACAATCCCGGTGTACGTCGGCATGTGCTGCTCGGCAACTGGTAGTCTGGGCTCACCAGACGATGAAGATGTGGAAGGTGGGTTGTCTTCCGGGGGATTATCAGTTGGGGGGCGTGAAGATGAAGCCATAATCTCAGGAAACTTAAGAATTTTGAGAGAGAATGAGAGAGATTAGGGCTGGAAAACTTGAAAGATCGTAAAGGTTTTTCCGATGAGGAGTCTCGAGTATTTATACTCGAGTCCATGCAAGATCAGACGACCAGGATCAACGCTCAGCAAGCGGGAATAGACGGTCCTCAGCAGGCCCGTTTCCCTGTGCGACGTGCGCGGTCGTGCTGACGTGGGGCGCGCCGTGTAGCTGACGTGGCGCTCAGCGATTGGTGGAAACCAAAAGGCGGACTGCGCAGCCACTGTGCGCATTAAATGTGGCATTAAATGCCGCATTAAATTCTGAGGCCAGTACACGCTACATGGATTTGAACAATCCCGCCATTTCTGCGACAGCTGGCTTGGCTGGGCATCACCAGCATACGCCAGTCGCATACTTCCCCCTAAGTGGTTGGCCTCTTCATCAGTTGGCAACTGATACCACATGCTTATGATACATTTTGCTGGCAAACTCATCAGTTAGCAACTGATACCACTTATTGAAGTGACATTTCTCCACTTGATGATAATTTCTTCAGTTAGCAGCTGATACCACCTTGTAGATATACATCATCAGTTAGCAATTGAGACCACTTGAGAAATCAACCACTTGCTGGTAGCACGTCCTGCTGGCAAACTCATCAGTTAGCAACTGATACCACTTGATGATCAGACTAGCGACCTTAACCAAATTGAGAGCTTGGACTCAATGTTCGCCAGTCGTGGGAATGACCACCAGTTATCTGCTGGCAACTGGAAGTGGATCCATTTCTTCAACACTGCTAGAAGGTGGCAACTGGGACCCAATGTCGCTTCAGCGGAAGATAAAAGCTGGCAAGATGAAATGAGAGCTGGGACTCATTTCCTTGGACAATTGAGGAATAAAGTCCGCCAGTAGATATCATCTGTGGTTGGTAGACACCACTAGTCGAGAAACACCACAACTGAGAACTTGGACTCAGTTGTAATCAGCATACGCCAGAGAATTAAGAACAGAATGAGAGCTTGGACTCATTCTTCCTCATCATTAAGGCTCGCATCAATCTCCATAAGACCGAGTTTGATGCACAACTCCTTGAATCTTGCTTCTGGCAGGGGCTTTGTGAAGATGTCAGCCAGTTGATCTTCAGTACGAATGTAGTCCACGCTGACATCCTTCTTCTCGACATGATCACGAATGAAGTGATGTCGAATGTCTATGTGCTTGGTCCTGGAGTGATGAACCGGATTCTTCGTGATGCACATAGCACTGTTGTTGTCGCAATAAATAGGAACACAACCAGTGTTCACTTCATAATCAGCCAGTTGTTGCTTGAGCCAAATAATTTGAGCACAGCAACTGGCAGCGGCAACATACTCAGCCTCAGTGGTAGAAGTAGCTACAGAGTGCTGCTTCTTGCTGAACCAGCTAATCAGCTTGTGTCCGAGAAACTGACACGTACCACTGGTACTCTTGCGGTCAATACGGCATCCAGCGAAATCTGAATCTGAATATCCGATAAGCGTAAGCTCATCATTTCTGGGATACCATATTCCAAGAGATTCTGTCCCCTTCAGATATTTCACAATCCGTTTAGCAGCTTCCATGTGTGACTTCTTAGGATTAGCTTGAAATCTGGCACACACTCCGACTGAATAAGAAATGTCGGGTCTGCTGGCAGTGAGATAGAGGAGAGATCCAATAATTCCTCGGTATATAATAGGATCAACTGATTCCCCTTGCTCATCAAGAAATATCTGGCAGCTGGTACTCATCGGGATCCTTAGAGACTTAGTCTTCTCTGGGCAATATTTCTGAATAAGATCCTTGGTATACTTCCGCTGGCTGATAAAAATACCATCAGCTGATTGCTGGACTTGAAGTCCTAGGAAGTATGTCAGCTTGCCCATCATACTCATCTGGAATGAGGTCTGCATCAGCTTAGAAAACTTCTCACAGAGAGATATGTTCTTGGATCCGAAGATGATGTCATCGACATAGATCTGCACCATCAGCATGTCAGCTCCATCGTTGAGAAGAAAGAGAGTCCGATCGATCTTCCCTTTTCGAAATCCATTGCTGGTGAGGAACTGAGATAGTGTATCATACCAAGCCCTGGGCGCCTGTTTTAATCCATACAGGGCCTTCCTTAGCTTGTACACTTTGGTGCCAATTTCGAATCCAGGAGGTTGCTCTACATATACCTCCTCCTTTAGTTCGCCATTCAAGAATGCGCTCTTCACGTCCATCTGGAACACCGTGAAGCCGTGATACGCTGCATAGGCCAAAAACAACCGTATCGCCTCCATTCTTGCAACTGGTGCAAAGGTCTCATCAAAATCGATGCCTTCACACTGTCTATAGCCTTTGGCGACTAAACGAGCCTTGTTCCGGACTACAATGCCATCTTCATCTCGCTTGTTCTTGAAAACCCACTTGGTGCCGATCACTGACTGGTGTGATGGTCTCTCTACCAAGTCCCAAACATTGTTGCGAGTGAACTCCGCAAGCTCTTCGTGCATGGCATTGATCCAATCGGCAGATTCGAGCGCATCTTTGATGGACGTAGGTTCCATCTGAGATATAAAGCAACTCAATAGCGCACTGCCGTGCCTGGTCTGGATAGAACCTTCCGGATCACCGAGAATAGCATCAGATGGGTGATCCCTCAGCCATTTGGGAGGACCAGCGACCGCTGGTGCCGGCTGGGAAACAGGTTCATCTGTCCTGACGACTGGTGCTTCCAAATTTTCACCAGTCGGGGCTGGAACAGCAACTGGCGGTTGACCTTCAGTTGGAACTTCACCAGTTGGAACAACTTCATCAGCATCACCTTCTGACTGGTTGTCTGAATCTCCACCAACGTTGTCAGCATCAGCTGGAACATCCTCTCCAGCTGGTCCATCACTGCCTTCTTCTTCAAAAAGGCCAGTAGGGATTCCCCCTAGATTGTTGCTTGGTCCACTCAGGGAGATTGAGTGTAAGGTCTCAGCAAGGTCATTTGCATCACCGACCCTCTCAGGTTGCTGATGGGCACCTGAGGTAACTGGTTGTGAAGATGATCCATTCATCGGTCTAGTCGAACCAGTTGGTTGAGCATTGGAAGAATTCCTGCCCAACTGGTCATTGACATCATTGACCTCAGGAACATCTTCAGCCAGTTGGCGTAAGGTCCTGCGCACTAAAGTAGCTTCATCAAAAACAACATTGCATGTTATTTCCACAAGCTGGGTCGTCTTGTTAAATACTCTATAGCCCTTGTGAGAAGGGTGTCCATATCCGACAAACACACCCTCATCAGCTTTAGGCGAGAAAGCATTTAAGTTCGACTTCCCATTATTATGGATATAACATGGAGAACCAAATGCACGAAGATGAGCTAAAGTAGGCTTACGACCGAAGTACACTTCGTAGGGAGTTTTCTGAAGTCTGTCGTTGATCCCGCTCCTATTCTGAGTATAGCAAGCAGTCATCAACGCCTCTCCCCAGAAACTTTGACCCAAACCAGACTCAGCCAGCATGGATCGGACTGCTTCCTTCAGCGTCCTGTTCCTATGTTCTGCCAGTCCATTTTGCTGTGGTTGCCTTGGTGTAGATCTCTCATGATTGATCCCGGCCTCCGCGCAAAAATCCATCAGCGGACCGTTGCAGAATTCAGTCCCATTGTCCGAACGAATTCGCTTCACGACAGCTTCTCTCTGCTTCTGAGCTTGGATGATCAACTCTGGAAGAATCACCTTCACCTCATCCTTTGTTCTGAGAAGCTTCACCCATGTATAGCGCGAGTAGTCATCGACTACCACCAGCGAATATCGTCTTCCTCCAATGGTTTGCGGCGTTACTGGTCCAAACAGGTCCATATGTAACAGCTCGAGTACCTGACTGGTACTAGGGTGAACTGGCGACTGGCTCTTGAAGGATTTCTTGGTCTGTTTGCCTTGCTGGCAGGCCTTGCAAATCCCTTCCTTCTTGAACCCGCCCTTGGGAAGACCATCTACAAGATCATGCTTGGTTAGATAATTAATAGTTTTGAAATTCAAATGACTTAACCTTTTGTGCCACAGCCAGTTGGTCTCCATGGAACTGGTGGCAACAAAGCATGTATCAGTCTTCCCGCTTTGCCAGTCAACGACATACAACCCTCCTTTGCGGACACCTTTCAGCTTGGTCTCGCCAGATTCTTCATTCTTGATCTGACACCCGGATTTGTCAAACACAATGGTGTAACCATTGTCGCACAGCTGGCTGATGCTCAGGAGGTTGTGCTTCAGGTTGGTAACAAGGGACACGTTGACAATACGCACATCATCCTTCTCTATGCATCCCTTGCTGATAACTCTGCCCTTGGAGTTATCACCAAAAATAACTGGAGGTCCTCTGACCTTGGTGAGCTCCGAAAACAAGAACTCCTCACCAGTCATATGAGCGGAGCAACCACTGTCAATGATCCACTCGCTCGACCTCTGAAGCTGATACGCATGATCCTGTTCCTGCAAGAAAAATGAAATCATTTAGGTCCCCGATCATCAGCGGGTCCTGCAGGGTTAGATCTCTGGAACATTCCTTTCGGAATCCAGATTTGAGTAATCTTCAGCTCAGTGTTACCCTTGCTGACATCACTCATGGCCTTTCCCTTCCTCTTAAAATAATGCATGGAATTGTTTTTGGAAGGTGTGGCTGTGTGTGCAGTTCCTCTAGAAGTATTCTTCTTCTGAGGAGATCGGAAATTTCTTTCCGACCGCTTGTGCTGCCTTGGTGGTCTTTGGAACTGTGGACCACGGTGGTTAGCCTTCCTAGCCCTTGATGAAAACATTTGATTGGGCTCAGGCCTCCGATAGGTATTCCTCCTATCGGGAATTGTCCTTCTCTCAGTATTCTGCTGAGAGTGGGGCCCCTTGTAAGTATGCTGGCAACTGGCATACTTATAAGGTTGTGTGTGGAACCTCTGGACAGCTGGTGCTGGCTGTCGGGTTCCACTGGCTGCTGGTGCTGACTTCCTTGCCTTGGAATATTTTGGCTTAGTCAGCTTCTTAGGGTGTGCTGGCGTCCTGTCAGCAGAGGAATTTGCCAGTCGAGGTTGTTGTCGTGATGACTCACCTCTATATCTGGGCTGATGATTCCTTTGCTGATCAGCCATACGAGGTATGCTGGCAGCACCAGCTGGTGCTGACACATTTACCATTCTGCTCTTACCCTTTCCAGCATTGATTTGTTCGGGTTGATTTTTGCTCAAATCATTTGAAAATCCCAACCCGGACTTATCACAGGGCTTTCTCCAATGACTTAGAGCTGCCTCTAAATCTCTGGAACCCTTGTTCAGAAAATTGATCTTATTTTCTTGCTCCAGAACAAGATTGTGAAAGTTATCTCGCTCAGTTTTAGCAACTTGGAAGTCTTGGAGCAAGTCGAAATGAGCCTTTTTCAAAGTTTCTAGCTCTTCGCTGAGTGACCTAGATTTTTCAATCTCACTGGTCAAAATGGAAACTTGATTTTTCAGCGAAGTGTTTTCGCCAGCTAAAACATTTTTCATTTCATAAAATTTTAAAAACTCATGCTGAAGAACATCTAAAGTGACATCTTCTGAGTCGGAGCAATGCGACTCAGAATCGTCTATGATTTGAACAGGCATGATATGCAATTGAGGATCTGATTGTACCTCATCATCAGCAGTCAATGCCAGATGTTCTTCCTTGTCAGCATCTTCTTCAGCTGACACTTCTCCTAGAGCAGCCATGAATGCCAGAAGAGCTTCTTCTTCAGACTCTCCATCTGACTCGTATTCCCCATCATCATGGTCGGGGATATCAGGAACTTCAGTCCTTGTCAGCATGGCTTTGGCAACTGCCTTGGAGGCACGCTCTTCAAAGAGCTTCTTCAGCCGTTCCCTCTCAGTTTTGTCCACCTGCGGACATTCAAATTTTAAATGGTCAGGGGATTGGCATTGATAGCAAGCACGAGGAGCTCTTTTGACGAATTTCCCGTCAGTTGAGCTTGAAGAGACTCCCTGCTTTGACCTAGCCTTTTCCAGTAGGACGGCCAGTCGTTTCATTTGCTGCTCAAGTTCAGCGATAGAGCTCTCGCCACTTTTGGAGTAAGATCCTGACGTGGATGGGATCTCCTTCGGCTGGTTGGTCTGCCCAGCAGGCCTGTCAGCATGGAAGGGCTTCTTGGGCATCCGCTTGAAGTCCTTCTTGACGAAGTAAGCTTCGTCCTGAGCCTTAACGCTGGGGGATCCAACATTCCTGATAGCCTCGTTTTTATTCACCATCTGGATATCCCATTCATGTGCCTGCAACTGAGCAAACACTTCTTTAGGAGTTAGTTTGGATAAATCTTTCTCCTTTAGTGCGGTGGTTTTCACAAACCAATCCTCCTTCGGCATCTTGGACAGGATCTTCGAGTTAAGATCAGCATTTTCGTATTCCCTGCCCAGAGACTTCAGCTCGCTGACAATGGCGTTGAATCTCGCCTCCATCTCCTTGATGGTTTCTCCAGTCAGCATCTGGAAGGACTCATATTTATCCACCGCAACCTGCAATTTGTTGCGTTTCATTTGGTCAGTTTCTTGACATAAACTATCAAGAAAATCCCATACTCCCTTAGCAGTATCAAACTGCAGTGCGTCCTCCATCAGCGATTCTGGAAGGCACGCAAGGATCAGCTCATGTGCAATGGAATCCAGCTGATTCCGCTTTCTGTCCTCAGCATTCCATTCATCTTGGGGCTTTGGGACCACCGCAGCTGGACGATCTCCCAGCTGATGCTGAATCTTGGTGATCTCTATTGGCCCTGTCTCCAGTACATCTTTCATGTCTGGATGGATGCTCTTCAGGGAGATAAGCGTCCTCTTTCGCCATGTAGAGTGCTTCTCCGTCTTGTAGTCCATTAGCTTTGGGATATTCATCTTGAAGTACCTGAGCTAGACAAACAGACAAACAAACAGGAGTGCAAGGAAACGTGGATCACGGTCCTAAGCGACACAGAAACGAACGGTCTGTAAGAACCGTCCGCTCTGATACCACTTGTTGGTCCCGGATATCAGGGTATACTTTAGCAGCGGAAAATACGTAAGTTAGTTTCTTGCACTCTGCTAGTTACACAGCTGACTGGGACCTTGTCAGCTGGTAAGTCAACTCGCAACTGAGTATTCAGCTGACTGGCAACTGGCTGGTCAGCTGATGACTCAGGACTTAGAAAATTTTAGAGTCGAGTTTGCACAGTTATAAACTGGTTTCAGTTATACTCCAGCACTTGGGTGCTGGGTTTTAAATCAGTAAGTAAATGCTGAAAGCAGTAAATAACAAGGATATTTTATAGTGGTTCGATCAACTGATCTACGTCCACTCTCCAGTCGAAGCACTGGAAATTCACTAAAAGGAGTAATCCGGTACAAGATTTCCTACGATCTATTTCCAGCTGGTAGATGCCTTGTCTACCAGTCCACTGGATCAACCGCTCCCAGTCTTTGTCCTTCTTCAACTCTCGTAAGATGGATGGAGTGCGAGCACGTCACTTCAACCTCCTCCTCCGACTGATTGGGTGTTGAGTTCTCCCAAGAACTTGACTCTTGCTGGCGGCAAAACTGCCCGTAATAACTCTGGAGCTGGCTGGCTCAAGAGCTGCTATGTTCTTCCTCGGAATGAGAAAGAACACCAAATGAGATCAATAACTCACAAGCTAGAAGCTTGGAGTCTCGTGTTCAAATGATTGACACACGGAGTAGCTTTAAGAAAAGCCTCGAAAGATTTCTTATTCGCTGATATGAATGCGTTTGAGCTTTCGGTAGGTCAAGAGTGTTAAGAGTATTGAATGCTGTTGGATCTCACGTATTTATAGACGTGAGATTCAGATTCAAATGCTATCCGTTGCACACATCCGGAATGGTCTTCTGACTCCAGATGTACTTCAGACGGCTGCAGGTAGCATTTTCAGGAAAGCGCCATGCCTGCGACCGCTTTATCTGACACAGATCTCTTTGTGTCAGAACGGCACTATTCGTCAGTAGGGAATCAAGAACTGGAGTCTTGAGCTGATTAGACTTTAAGTTAGCCGTCCTTAAAGTCCTTCTTGTCAGCACATTCCTCAGACGAATCTTCTCTTTGTCTCTATGTCTTCGGGAGAGCGAATCTTCAATTCTGATGATAACCTTCGACTGGCAGATCATGCTGGTGATCTTGTGCTGGCAGTCTCTGCTGGTGACTTGCCTTAGCACAATCAAGGTCTACCAATTTGTCTGATGCTATCTCTTGAATTCTCCCGTGACTGGTGGCTTCACCGCTGGTGAATAGTGTCAACCAGAACACATATTCTGCTGGTAGATCTGTCAGCCTCCTGCTGATGAAATCTTCCCACTGGTGAACAGTAGCCAGTCGATAGCTCAACTCTATGCTGATGAACAGTATCAGCATGAGTCTTGGTCAGTCGCTTGCTGGTGAGGCATCCCTCAACTGGTAAGCACATCTCATGCTGGTGAACAGTAGCCAGCATGAGTCTTGATCAGCTGCGACTTACAACTCAAAATACCTATACAGGACTTTACATTTGAGACTAGAGCTATTCTAGAGACAACTGACGCTGGTTGGACTTAGGGTTTGATCCACCAAAACACTTAAACACCAGAACTAAGATCTAATCTATCAACTGGGGAAGGGAAACAGAATTTTCCCAACAATTTCCCCCTTTTTGGTGCGATCAAAGCCTAACCAGCGAGCACTCAGCTGATGAGGAAAGTTACAAAGTATTTCAGGGTTTTACAGAATAAATCTATCAGATCTAAACCCATGAAACCCCTTCCTCACATCAGTTCTAACCTAAAAATCTTCCCCCTCAAACTGGGAGAGATATTGCTCGATTAAGTTATGAAGT
>JAPKLW010008720.1:0-12939 GCA_026898455.1 Plectranthus barbatus | reverse complement strand
ATAAACGAAATACACAAACTAGAATTACATAAACTAGAGTTACATAAGAAATAAACTAGATTTAAGGCCCATAAACCATTGCCATCAGTCGTTTTTTCAAGTCTTCTTCTTCCGGAGATAAATGACTTTTTGCAAGTAATGCAATCAACATTCTTTGATTCATCTTCTTCTCCGACGACTGTATTTTTTTCAGCTCCACTTCAATTCTAGCATTGGAAATTTTATTCACTACTTCCACCTCATTGTCTCTTGACAGTCTTAATGCTCGAATTTCTGCAGCAAATTCACTACCTACTTCAGATTGAGATGCCTTACCCTTTCCTTTCTTCTTTGCCTTATCTCTGCCCATAGGACGAGAAATATTAGAGCATTCAGTCGTTGGAGTTTCCGGATTGGAAGGCCTTGAATACTCACCATCCTCAGAAGTATTTGATCTTTTGGCACTACCATCACTTTCTTTCTCATTTTCTTCTTCAGTTTGTGAATGAAAACATGATTTATCTTTAAATGGTGTTAATTCCCACCTTGGGTGTTTGCACATAATTTCATTAAAAACAATTGAATCTTGAAACTTACTGCCACCTGCTTCATAAATTGAATGAGCTTCTTTTTCAACATCTTTGTCGTTCATTCCACTCCTTTTACGAGTAGAGGCTTCCCTGCACGCAGCAACCCACTTATTTGCATTTTCATTCAGTCGTTTCCAACGGCCTTTCAACGACTCCATGTTTCTTTCGTTGAGCTCATTTGGATTCTCAGCTTGATGGTCGTGATACAATTTATGCACACGTGACCGTAATGAGATCCCCTTTTGATTTCTTCCACGTATGTTATCTTCGCTAGCGTAGACCCATGCAGACATGAGAGCTACATCTTCTTTCACGCACCAAACAGTTTTTGCCCCTTTCTGGTTTTTGTTAGACATTCGGGCATCTTGAAACAAATTGCGGGATATATTTTGTGATGTGGGAACATTTTCAGTGGTTGGGATTTGAGTGAGATTTGCAGAAAATTGGGAATTTTGATCATATGGTGAGTTACCTTGATATTCAGAATTTGGAAATGGGAAAAAATTCTGATATGGGGTAAAATTTGGATAATTTTGGGAGGTTTGATGATCTTCAGAATTTGGATGATTTTGAGATGAAGGATAATCTTCAGAGTTTGGATAATTTTGGGGATTGTAAAAATAGTTTGGATTCATAACTTCCAATACTTGAATATATATTGGAGCTAAAGAAATGTAGAGAGAATAGATATTTTTGATTTTGGCGTGGATACATATCAATATTAGACTCTATTTATAGAGAAAAAAAATTACTAATTTTGATATAATTTTTTATTTTTTTTATTAATAATTATACATAATATTAATAATATAACTTTATTATTTATAATAATTAATCATCCAATCAAATGCTGCCAAATGGCAGCAAATGATTGGATGAATCAACAATGCCCCTCAAAAAGGTATAAGTCATGCTTCAGCTTAAGTCATCAATGATGACTCTCAAATTTCCATTTTTCATTTTTTTTTTTTTTTTGTCTTGTAGCTGTGACTTTGGCCCCAGGGCTGCCGATGGGGGTAGTCTAAGGGAAAGAGGGTGCCATAAATTTATGGCATCCATCTCTCTAAATAAAAATATACTTTTTATAATACGAATAATATTAATTTGTTATATACATAAATATTCAATAATATCATATTCTCATTTTACAAAATGTGTGAGCGGGTGAGTTTGAGAGAAAATGAGGTGAGAGAGAAGATATTATCATTATTGTTATGAAAGAGTTTGGTTGCTTAGATTTGTTTTGACATATACCAAATCAATTTTTAGATATAAAGAAAAAAATGTCATCACTGTTTTGACATATACAAATCAATTAATTTATAGATACTAATTCTGAGCTAAGTAGCAGTGTGAAAACACTACACATTTTTAGTAACAATTAATTAACAATTACTTCTAATTTATATAAATCTTGAAAAGTCTTAACCAATATTTTAGTATAAATTCTCACTATAAGTTATAAATTACATTTAATAAAAATAAACGAAATATATCAAACACTTAACCTAAAAAACCGAAGTTTAATATACAAAATTATTCTATAAAATGTAAAAATCTAGTATTATTTAAAAATTAATAAATATAATATTTAAAAAAACTGACAAATACAATTTTTTTTTAGATTTTTATAATTGTTTATTGTATATCTATATAATATAGATTATATTATAATAGAACAAATGCTATATAAAATAAAATAATAAAATATATGAAGTGTTGTTTTTGGCGAGAAAATGTCAAAATTGTAATATGATGGAACTATTTTTATTTAATATATTTATAGATGATAATTCATTATTTAACATATCCAAATTCGAACAGCGCCATCATGCATATAAAATATACTTGTATAGCAAATTTAACGACTCTTTATACGCAGACAGATATTTGGAATATTTATTTAATATTGTAAAATTTGATATATATATTTAGAAATATCATAAACGTAGTTATATATTCATCTTTAGAAACTAAAGAATAAAAAGTAGGGGTGACAATTTTTTATCCGATCCGATAATCCGACACGAATCCGCACGATAATAACGGATGTGGATTGAGGCTTATCGGATATGGATCCTTATCGGATCGACACGATAAGAACACAAAAATTTTGGATCGGATTCGGATTGGATACGGATCGGATCGGATAATTCATTAAACGGATCGGATTCGGATCGGATACAGATATCCGTTAATAAATTAATAAAAATTATTTATTTTTTAAATATAATACTTAATTAATTGATTTTGATATATTAATATAGATTTAAAGTTCTTTAAAAAACTCAAATCTCTTGGTTCTTCATTGTTCGTGTCTCATTTTATTAATTCACCACCAAAAAATGTATTTATTTATCTATTAATTATATTTTATAATATTTATTTTCTTCTACTATCAAAATTTAATAACTTTCTTTTTTTTCTCAACTTCAAGTTTTCAATTAAGTTGTATCAACAAATTAACTAAAAGGTGAGATCTTAAATTTTAATGTTGATGAAAGTATTGTAGATTCTCATTCATTGTCTCAACTCTTTCAATTTCACAATGATAGATTAAAACTATTTATTATAATTTATTTTATTTGTTAAAAATCTTAAAGTTTTAATTAATATTTTTCTCCCACAAAATTATAAGTGGAGTATTGACGACTAAGGTGAAAGATTGGTCAGTATTTAGAAATGAGCATGTTTGACCACTAGAATTGAAATTTAAGATTTATCTATGTATGTTCGGATATTTGATTGAGGATTTTAGTTTCAAATGAAGTTGCAGTTTTATTTATTTATCAAACACATTATTTGAACAATCAAATATGAATATTTTGTATTATCTTATCAAATTTTTATTGGATTATAATTGTATTTATTGAAATGGATTCTTGTTGAATTAATCCGATTTGGATTCTTATCGGATCTTTATCGGATCGGATACATAACGGATTATTCGGATTGGATACTTATTGGATCCTTAACGGATACGGATCAGATTCATGCGGATACAGATTTGAGCTTAACGGATCGAATACGGATACATATTTTGATTTTTCTTAACGGATCGGATACGGATTTGACTTTAACGGATCGGATCGATAACGGATTGACACGATAAGTATCCGATCCGCACGAATTGCCACCCCTAATAAAAAATGATGATATTTAAAGAATGATGATCTAGTTAGTTAATTACACAGTCCATTATAAAACAGGTCATATCTTCTTATTCTATTTTTTATTTATGAATCAATTTTATTTTATAATAACATAAATACACAATAAATAATAATACCAATATAATATCTTTTATGGGATAATATTTAAATCAAAAAACACAGATTTTTTGTGAATATATTTTTAATTAATTTATAGTTATAATTTGATGGATAATATAGAAAATAATTTATTTTATAATATGTTTAATATAAAAATATGAATACAAATTGAATATATGTAAAAAGAATAGCTGAAAAACGCTAAAATATATAAGCTTGTTGATTATATTTTAATATTATAAAATAAGATATTATATACGCGCATCATGCGGGTGTAAATTATCTGGTACCTTTAACAAATTATAATTAGTCTTAATCAATCATAAATAAACTTTCTAAATTTAAGTCTAGTTAAAAACAATTATTATTTTCTCGAAGAAAAAAGAGTTTTGATGAAAAAGAACATTATATTTAAGCTTAAATTTAATCTTCTCCTTATAACAAAAACTTATGTAATTGCTATTCTTAAGTTATGAAAAACATTAAATTTCTAAACAATCAAAATAGAAACTCCAACATTAACTTATCTACTTCTCTCGTGCGTCTCTCCAGCCCGCTGACTTCTACTCCTTGCACAAGCAAAGGGTTTAACACATTAAATCACGTAATTATCAACCAAAAAAGCCTTCATACATGATGTGATGAGTCTCTTCAATTTCACCAACACTTCTATAGCTTTGTCAGGAAAATTACCTTCTCCGGATGCTAAAGCAACCTACATGAGACAACGTAAAGAAATAAATCGTTTTTGCTAAACTTGTAATTAAGATATTTTTATTTAAAACACCTGGATTATAGGGATGGAAGGAAACTTTAGATTGGAGCGCAAATCCGTGAAAAATGCCTCCAATCTAGCCCCATACTCGCGACTGTATTCGGGCTTGGCATCTGATTCTCCTTGATACCAAAGCATTGCCCAAGGGAACATCCTCGGACAGACATGGATGCTCGAGTCCGGTTCAGCAGCCTATTATATAGGCAACTTCCTTTGCTCCACTCCATGAACCTGGTGCCGCCCATTGCACATGGGACTAACCCGATTGTGCCAATGGCCGGACACCTTTTGAGAATGGAGTTGGAAAACGGCATTCCGGATTGGATTCAAGAGCTCCTATTATTAGTAGAGCACGGTGAGACCGGAATGCCTTCGTGGAGAGGCTCGTGAGCCTCTTCCCAATCGTTATCTTTGTTGAGACGGATAATTTCGGGGTTGGATTGACACTCCGGAGGTGTCAATCCATCCCATTTTCCGTTCTTGTTGTACGTGCCACCTTGACCGGCCATGTTACTTTGGCCAGCTAAGATGAAGATGGAATTTGGTGTGGTGGTAGTGGAAGATTTCGTAGAAAGGGATGCAAAGATAATTGAAAAGATCGCAATGTAAATAGTTTGTAGGGCCATAATGGAGAAATTAATGAGAGAGAGGATGAAAGAAGATATGGGAAAATGAAAGGCAAGATAAAATGTGTGAATTTAGGACATTGTGAAAGGATTGAGTGAAGGAAGATAGATATATAGAGAGAAACTAAAGAATTGATGGAGATACATTAAAAAAAAATGAAAATTTTGTTGGCATTTAAATTATTATACCAGCTCGTGACAAATACCATACAAATATTTCATGGAAATGGAAAGATGAAGATTGGTGAAATTATGTATCTGTATCACATAAAAATGAAAAAGGTAAGAAATTAGAGCATGGGCATGGGTAGAGAGAAGTTTTTACATATATCATTAATTTATTATTGTTTTATATTTAAACTTGATTGGGAGAAATGAGAGATTTCAATCCTACCCGCTCCTTATTAACCTTTATATTTTCTCTCTCTCTCTTTTTCCTATCTATTTAGATTTATAATTTATATATATGTAAAAGAAGAACCCCTCTCAAAAAAAAATTTCCCCCTAAAACTCAATTCCAAAAATAATCATATAATATATTAAGTAACTTAATAAATATGGTAAGTTTCAAATCATTATATTAAGTAATTTAATAAACATGGTAAGGTTCTAACCATTAATATATTGAGTGTTTAATAATTATTAATAGTAATATTAGAACATGTAATCCAATAAATCAAGATCAAAATTATTTATATGCATGTAAATTGATTTAAATAATATGAATTCACTCATATTCCAATTGTGATTAAACTTTAAAAAATTATCACAAAAAGAATAGGAGAATGAATTAAAAAACTTAACAATAAAGAATAAAATGATTTAAATAGTACGGCAAGCGATAGGAAATATGGTTAAGAATAAAATGGTTTAATTAATATGAGAATGAGAATTCTGAAATGAGTTATTCTATAATGATACTAAATTAATCAACAAACAAATAAAGATTGTCCATAAAAGAATATTTACTCTTAATTTACGTTTTGTTTTTAAAAATGCTTAATTGATGCTATTGACTATAATTATGAATAAATAATTAAATTTCAAAGCATCGTTAGCGGTATTATCATTAATTTGTTTTCATTCTCATTAGTATAAATAGGTTATAATTCTTATGAAGGATTAATGCAATTTCATTTTGCCAGTAATATAGAGTTTTTGTGTTTTTCTACAATTATACTTTTATTTTTATTTTCATTGCAGGAAATATGAAGATTATACGTAGAGAGGAGTTTGAAATTCAAAATATGGATCTTGAAGCACAATTTTTTTTTTATATATGATTTTTATATCTATTAGATGTATAAATTTTGAATGTTTAGTTATCCTAAAATGAATAGATTTTAAGATTATTAAGATATTACTTGTGGGTTTCATTGATGTTAATGTGTTCAATTGTGTCATTCTATTCTATTGTGATTTTGAGATCTCACTTTGAAGATCATTTACTTTTTTAAGATTGTTTATGATTTATTTATCATTGAAAACAATTACATAAATTTAATAATTAAGGTTTACATAATAAAGATTACTAAATATTTGTTAGAATGTATTTTGTTTACAAAATATTGCAACAAATGCCCAAAAAATACTTCTATATTTTATTAATTTAAATTATGATTGAATTAAATAATATTTGAGATGATTTAAACTTTATATTTTGAAAATGTACAAGCTCATTAACATATAAAGCGAGAAAGAAAAAAAGTAATTTTTTAAGTCTTGTAAAAAAAATATATGGCATTTACTATACTCCATGAAAATTACAAATATTTTCAAAATTGCAATTAATAATATAAATATCACGTAGGACATGTTGAAAGAAAACAAGCAGGATCAATTCAAAATCATAGGAGATCAAATTGATTGAATATTTCCTTTTTCTGTTGTTCATCATATCTTTATAACTTGTATTGTGGAAGAGTAATCATCATTCAAAAAAAAAAAAAAACCTTCAATTCTTCCTCCAGCTCTCTCATTCTTACTTTATTTCATTTCAAATCATGTTGAAATCAATTTTTAACAGGACATAGTGTGTATAAATTAAATAGATATTCTACGCTTTTTAGAAATACTCAAATACACACAAATTTTGATATTTTCTGTTATTTGTTGATGATTGTACTAGAGTAACGTGGGTCTACTTTCTTGAACATAAATCCCAAGTGTTAGGCAAATTCACTCACTTCACAGGTATGGTAAAAACACAATTTCAAAAAACCATTCAGATACTTCGATCTGATTAGGGGGGGGGGGGGAGTTTGTAAATACAAACATGAAAACTTTTTGCAGTGAACAAGGCATTATCCACCAAATCTCTTGTCCACTCTCTTTCTGGCCCGAGGCTGTTGCCACCGCTGTCTACTTCATAAATCGCCTTCCCACAAAAATCTTAAAACTCCAAACACCCTTGATGTGCTCTCTACTTACACAAAAATACCTGCACCACTTAATCTTCAACCTCGAGTATTCGGTTGTTTCGTCTTTGTCCATATCCCAAAACATCAACGCACCAAATTCTCACCATGTGCTCAAAAATATGTCTCTGTTGGGTACGGGATCCATCAAAAGGGATATAGGTGTTATAATCCGAAAACCAGTCAAATCATTACTACTATTCACTATACTTTCCTCGTGACAGAATACTTCTATAGCCACCTTCATGGTCAGGGCGAGAGTGAGAAAATTCCTACTCCTACATAAGTTAACCCGCTAAACTGGCTAATTTTCTCGACAGAGGATCCAAGTCCCAACAACACCGCAAACACTATGGAAGCTGAACTACTCTCCGAGATGGAAAGTCAAAATCCTCAGACCGTAACACCTCTAACTGATCCCTCTCTCCAATATCCACACTTGAAACTGATCCTAAACCAACCATGCCTGATCCCGATCCCCAGCCTTCCCAGCCTACCAGAGGGAATTATGTGTTACCTTCCAGAATTAATAGGGGAGTCCCTCCTAGGCGGTATTCACCAGAGACAGGTGGGAGTGCTAAGTATTCAGTCAGCTTTCTTGCAAGAATAAAGTTGTCAGATGATGCCAGTAAATTTGAAAAGGCAGAGGATGAAGCACTCCAAAATGCTAATTGGAAAGAAGCAATGGATAAAGAGATGGGAGCACTGGCCCGAAACACCACTTACGAGAAATGTCAATTACCTGCAGGAAAGAAACTAGTAAGTTGCAGATGGGTGTTTACCATTAAACAAAAGTTAGATGGTTCGATAGAGAGATACAAAGCTCGTTTAGTAGCAAAAGGATACACACAGATCTATGGGGTGGACTATGCAGAAACTTTTTCTCCAGTGGCAAAGATGAACACAGTTCGGGTTCTCCTATCTATAGCAGCCAATAAACACTGGGTGCTACACCAGTTTGATGTCACAAACGCTTTTCTCCATGGGGAATTGGAGGAAGGAAAAGAGGTTTACATGGAGCCACCATCAGGATACACACATGAGTTCGGTCCAAATGAGGTCTGTAAGTTGAAAAAGACCCTATATGGACTTAAGTAGTCACCAAGAGCTTGGTTTGGGAGATTCACGGATGTGATGAAGAAGTTTGGGTACTCTCAGAGCAATTCAGACCGCACATTGTTCGCAAAGAGGCGAGGAGACCGTGACATTGAGGAGATTGATGAATTGATGAAGAATTTGTTCATGGAATTTGAGATGAAAGATTTGGGAAGACTGAAATTTTTCCTGGGAATTGAAGTACTACGATCAGAGGGTGGAATCTTCATAAATCAGAAGAAATACACTTTAGATCTTCTGGCCGAGTCAGGAATGGTGGACTGTAAACCTGCAAGCACGCCGATAGTGGTGAATCATAGACTTCGGATGATAGAAGGAGGGGAAGAAGTTGATTGAGAAAGATATCAGCGACTAGTAGGTAAGCTCATTTATCTTTCTCATACTCGTCTGGACATTGCCTACGCAGTTAGTGTTGTCAGTCAGTTCATGCACAACCCTAAATCATATCATATGGAGGCAGCCATCAGAATAGTCAGATATCTGAAGGAACATTTGACTATGGGATACTATTCAAAAGGGCGGGCATCTAGAAGTTCAAGCATATACCGATGCTGATTGGGCCGGGAACCCTATGGACAGAAAATCTACTGCTGGTTACTTAGCTATGGTTGGGGGAAACCTTGTGTCATGGAGAAGTAAAAAGCAAAAGGTTGTTGCCTTGTCCAGTGTAGAAGCGGAATTTCGAGGAATCAAAAGTGGTCTAACTGAGGTCTTGTGGCATGGGAAACTTATGCGGGAGCTTCATCTGTACTCAGGTAAGACGTGCAGATTAATGTCTGATAACAAAGCAACCATAAGTATATCAGGGAATCCGGTTCAACACGATAGAACCAAACATGTGGAGGTCGACAGACACTTCATCAAGGAGAGCATTGAACAAGGAGTGGTCGCGTTGCCGTTTGTATCCTCCTAAGATCAGTTGGCAGATATTCTCACCAAAGCAGTAGACTCTAGGAGCCTGTCAGATGTTTTGGTCAAGTTAGGTGTCGGAAACTCTGCCACTTAACTTGAGGGGGAGTGTTGGAAGATTTGGTCAAAGATCAGAAATAACCAGAAAGGAAAGAAAACAGCAAGGGTCAATTCAAAATAATAGGAGATCAAATTGATTGAATATTTCCTTTTTTTGTTGTTCATCATATCCTTATAACTTGTATTGTGGAAGAGTAATCATCATTCAGAAAAAAAAAAAGAAACCTTCAATTCTTCCTCCAGCTCTCTCGTTCTTATTTTATTTCATTTCAAATCATGTTGAAATCAATTTCTAACAGGACATAATGTGTATAAATTAAATAGATATTCTACGTTTTTTAGAAATATTTTTGTCAGCAAAAAATTAATTAAATGCAAATATTTAAAACTTGAACTCAAATTACTTTAAATTTTAATATTTGACTGCAACAACATCACCATTAAGTAGAATACAAATCAAATGTTAAATCAATAAGAAAGAGGAAAATTCTGGAAAAAAAAATTATATTATTAAATAGATTAAAATGGGAGAAAAACAATGTTCAAATAAGGATGGGTATGAATGAGAGAAAAAAAATAATTATTAAGTGTGTTGTATGTAGAAATAGAGAAAAGAAGAGTTGAAAGACAATAAATATGGATATAAACAAATCAAGAATATCTAAATAATTTCATATTCAATCATCGGTTCAATTGAGGAAAAATGAAAACAAGCTCTAATATTATGCAGATATGAAACTCAAATGTTGAAGTTAGTACATTACAAGTGTGGTCCCACCACGAATTGCAAGTGGCGAAAACATATTATTTATGATCAATAAATCAAGTACGAAATACAAAGGAGACATTTGAGCATGTGATTTTTAAATTAATGTATTATTTTTTAAAAAAGTTGTGTAAGTTTAGATAAAAAGAAAAAGATACAAAAGATAATAAATATTGAAATAAATAATCAATGACTTCCAAATATTATATTTCAAGTTAAAACTCAATATCAATAAAATAAAAATATAAACCTCGAGCTCAATTATATTAAATTCTAATATTATTGAAATATAAAACATAAGAAACACAGTGCCTTGCATGGACATCATTATAAGATTAATCTTGAAGATAATTTACTTTAATATCAATTAAGAATACTACATATTTTGTAATACCTCGAGTTTTCTGATATATATATATATATATATATATATATAAATTAACTATTTATTTAAATTAAGAATCTTCATGTTATTACACTAAGTGGGTAAACCTGTTCTACTTTATTGTTTATTATTCGAGTCTAATAAACTAATTAATTAATTAGACTTAAATTATTAATTATTATGCATCATCGATTTTATTTTATTTTTTTCACTTGGTAGTAAGATTTGCATGATCTATATTAACTTTGGGGAGAGGCACCAAATAATAATAATAATAATAAAAACTAAAAATAATTATTAGTTAGAAGGGACACGTTGGTTGATATGCTGCAAAGTTTCACCCACATGTTTAAAATTAAATTTATCTTCTTAAATTCCTATTTTGGTGGAATTTTTACCACCACATTATCCACCAACTTCATCTAAGTATTTGAGAGAAAATGTTATTTTTAAAAAAGAAAAAAACAAAACCCTTCTTCATAAAATACAGCAGCAGCGAGAGAGAGCTTGGAGTTCAGGGGGTTTACTCTTCAAGATCAAACAAGCAGAATAGAAGTCCAGTTTTCTTGTGCACGTGTAATTATCTCCTATTGTTTCTCTAATTTTTGGTATTGATGGAATCGACACTAATAGGATTAGAAGGATGAGAATAACTTATTGATGGTTTAGAGACGTGGGTGAAGTAGAGTTTGTCTTATGATAGGTTTAAGTTAGATTGTTAATAACCATTGGTGATATCTTGGTTTGGGATACATGATTCTCAATATCTATTTTTTTTTCTTTCTTTTTCTTTTGTGAAACAGAGTTGTTCTTGTTTTGTTGTTAATTGTTTAAATGAGTTTGCTTGAATCACATTTACTCTGCTAGCTCTAATGTGTGTTGGCATGAAGTTGTTTCACATTTCTTTATCCTAAGCAAACCAATAATGGTGTACCAACACGAAATGGAAATGGTCTATATAACTTCAACCATGCTCTCAGAAAATTGTAGTTGTTGTGGCCCAACTTTGTGGTGGGTTAATTATTCTTTCAGTGCTAAAAATACTACTGGGAGGTATGAGTTTTTAGGCTTCCGGTTATCTGCGCAGAAAGAAAAAGAAAGAAGGGGAAGAGCATTTCGGCAGAGGTGTTTGGCAGGGAAGACACCTGTTGACTTTTATTCATGTTGGACGATAAAGTTAAATTTATTTGTCCATTTAGAACAAACAACAACGGCTAGCCTAGTGGTTTGTAGTTGTAATCTGGTTCCTGATACTAGAGTTCGAAACCCCTTTCTGCTGAAAGTTGAATTTTGTTATTTTTTTATATCCTCATATAACTAGAAGAGTAATGTTTTATTTTGCATAAACTAAATTTAGTTAATGGCCTAGAGGTTTGTTAGGTCCTTATATTAAGTTTGTTTTTATTATATACATATAAGAATTATTTGAGGTTGTTTCCTTTTGATATCTAAATTATATATTTTGTCATGAAGAATAAGAAATAATTATTTTAGCACAACATCTAATGAAATCTTGCGTAGGTTATATGAGAGTTTTGGTTTTGGTGTCCGAACGTTGTGCTACTAGATTCATGGATTTTATTATTCTACTCAAGGAGTTGGATACGAGAAGGAAATTAAATTAAACTCAATATAGTGTAGGTTAGTGGTTATGTATTTATATTAATATTGTCACAGGTTGTTGGATATATATATATATATACATATTATTGTTTCATCCCTAGCCTTGACTTGGAAGCCGTTAGCATTTAATTATGTGATTTTATATACCTTTCTAGGAAACTAAATTAGCACTACTATTTTTTTATAGCTATGAAAATGTATCTGTTTTGGATGTAGTGTAACAAGCTTTTGATAGTTTATTATTCTAATTATTTAAATTATTTTTTCTACTGAAATCTCGTCTGTGGTGTGGCTGAATTGCAAGACTCGTCCGCCAGTATACAAAGTAATTTGAAGCAGGTTTTAGGAAATTAAATCTTTAACCAAAACATTTCTCATTTTCGAGCCTACCTTGTCGTGTGTATTAGATTACCCAAGTAGA